>VDFB02101768.1:0-111012 GCA_007258455.2 Sequoia sempervirens
TCCACGTTAATGAAAATGAGAAGGTTCATTGTCTCCTTTACAATAAACATTAGAATGCTTAATGTAAACCTCTCTATTGTCAAACCACGTGATATATATTCTTTTGTCATGATCCAAATCACATATTTCCTGGACTATTTTACGGTTGAATTTTAATCAACACAATATCCTTTCAATAAAAATGATTAGTTGTGTAAATAGTGCATATTGCAATACTAAGTGTAAGAATTAATGGCAGTTACTGCCAAGATGACAAATGTGCTTGTAGTGACAAATCTCAATTATTAACTTAATTGCAGACAGTGTCAGTTGGAAAACATGTATTGAAGGAGGGTGACTGGTTATCTATCAATGGCACAACTGGAGAGGTAATTTTGGGTAAGCAGCCTCTTTCCCCTCCAGCAATCAGTGGTGATTTGGGTACATTTATGACTTGGGTGGATGAGCGAAGACACCTGAAGGTATATCTAGTTTCTGTACTTGTAAATTGTTCAATAATTATTTTTTATCAGTTCTTTTGAAAATTTTAAAGAAATTCAGCATTGTAGACACTGACTAATTGAATGTAATCAATTTATATATGATAGATAAAACTGTTGATTCTCATTGCAGGTTATGGCTAATGCAGACACGCCAGATGATGCTCTCACAGCAAGAAACAATGGTGCACAAGGCATTGGGCTTTGCAGGACTGAACACATGGTAAGATATAAAGATGTTAACATATAATTTGGTTCTGGAAGATTACTTTTATCATAGTGGAAACTAGGATAGCCAGTAAATGCTGAGTTAGTCTCTCTATGCAATAAAATTATATTTCCATCATGATGTGAAGCAAAAGGCATTTGTTAAAATCATTTGATTTTGTGCAGTTCTTTGCATCAGATAGTAGGATTAAGGCTGTGAGGCAGATGATTATGGCTGTAACACCTGAACAGCGACAAGTTGCACTCGATAAGCTCCTACCCTATCAACGATCTGATTTTGAAGGGATTTTTCGGGCAATGGATGGTATGTACTCTATACTTCCTTGTATCAGAACCTTGGATTTGTATTTCTCAAATTAGAGTGTGAACTCCAGTATCACAAACCATATTGTCTTACAGGTCTTCCTGTCACCATACGCCTTTTGGATCCACCCTTGCATGAGTTTCTCCCAGAGGGTGATATCAATGAAATAGTTTCTCAGTTAGCAATAGATACTGGAATGACAGAAGATAAGGTTTTCTCACGTGTAGAGAAGCTTTCTGAGGTCAATCCTATGCTTGGATTCCGTGGATGCAGGTGGGCTTCCAGTCCTTACTTTTAAAATGCCTGTTTTTTAATTAGCATATCCATCTGGGAATTCTCAATTTCTTTCCAATGTCCATTTCTAGGCTTGGAATATCATACCCAGAATTAACAGAAATGCAAGCACGTGCTATTTTTGAAGCTGCCACTGCAATGGTCAACCAGGGTGTGAAAGTGCAACCAGAAATTATGGTTCCTCTTATTGGAACACCTCAGGCATGAAATTAAACACACTCTATCACATTTTCCACGTACTTTGTCAACCAGCATTATCATATCTTAGATGTTTATTTTGTAATAATTTTTTATCAGTTTCAGTCTTTTTTTCAAACTTTTCTCCAAGGCATTCAATGATCATACAAGTAATCATATCAACATTTTAAATATCGTCAAGTATCTTTTGGGAAATTGGACTGCGAAGATAGTTAAGCAAATTGGAAGTCTTGTTGCTCAGGTTGTTTTAGCTAAGGACGTTAGTTATCTGAGCTAGTATCCAATTTTTATTTCTTTGACAGGAATTGGGACACCAGGTGAATCTTATACATAAAGTTGCTGCACATATATTTTCGCAAACTGGTTATTGTCTGAAATATAAAGTTGGAACTATGATTGAAATTCCACGAGCAGCTTTGGTTGCAGATGAGGTAAGAAAGCCATACTTTCAAAAATATGGACTTCAATTCTAATTTCTAACCATATTTCTTCAGGAATCAGATGGTTATGGATGCTTCTCTGAACATTTACAAAGTTGGATGCCTCTTTGTTTGAAATGTAAATTTGAATGATGCTTTCTCCCATTTGAATTTTGACTGACAACCTAGTGCGTTGGTACCAGTGATCAAAAGCAACTTTTTTCATTGAAATTGAAGATTTTTCTTAGGACTGCATGATCATGGTTTCTTAACCCTTATGCTAATAATTCAACATTTTCAATAGCACAATTTACTAAACACAAGACAAATTCATCCATGATATTCTACTATGGTGGTTATCTTGGTTGATGTGCCTTCCTTGAGAGCTTTTAAACTTTTGTTTGTATGTTCTATGCAGTACGCTGTATGGTCTTGTGCAGTATTGTTTCTCATTTAAAAACAAGTTTGCTTCTTTCTAGCTCACAACGGTATGATAAATCTGTTTCATTGTTTGGCAGATTGCCCAGCACGCAGAATTCTTCTCCTTTGGGACAAATGACTTAACTCAGATGACTTTTGGGTACAGCAGAGATGATGTGAGCAAGTTCTTGCCAGTTTATTTATCTCACGGGATTATTCAGAATGACCCCTTCGAGGTGAAATAGTATTTATTTTGGTTTTTTTTTTTATTATTAAATGTTACTGTCCATTTCTTTACAATATTTGCTACTAATTTACCATGTATTAAGGAATTAAACCCTACAATATTGTAATCAAAGAAGCACCTAATGCGTACAGAGCTTTATATGTAATTTGAAATGTTTGAATTGAAAGAATTAGTTCTGTGGAATATAAGGTTCTTGATCAAAGAGGTGTAGGCCAGCTGATTAAGATTGCAACCGAACGAGGCCGTAAAGCTAGGCCTGATTTGAAGGTAAGAAATTTTATATACTTATATGCCAAAATCAACTATTATATTGACTGTTAATCAGTCATTAAATTTGGACGCATCTCTGATGGTTAAATTACCTCACAAATTCATTTCACATGAAATCTTGAATTTGTAATGGATAAGTCCAAGATTTATCAAGCACGATACAAACTATGAGTCAAGTAAACCTCAACTTGCCTTGATACACAGTTCAAAATAGTGAAAACAAGATGGTCACATTATGGATGAAAACTGTGTTTCTGAAGTTTCATCGACTATGTGGATGTAACATGTGCTTCTAAAGAGTTGATAACTATTTACAAGGAGTTTGCAGGTGGGAATATGTGGAGAGCATGGAGGGGAGCCTTCGTCTGTAGCTTTCTTTGCAGAGGTTGGATTGGACTATGTTTCTTGTTCACCTTTCAGGTCTATACCTCACCCTTGAAGATTTAAATTTATGTGCAAACTCTCATCATAGATAATTAGCATCTCATTTCTCTGTTTCAAAAACATAAAGTCTCACAACATTCTTCATTGGCAGGGTTCCTATTGCAAGATTGGCTGCAGCTCAGGCAGTCTGCTAAAATTCTGCACACCGTTTTGAAGAGCAACCTTATCTTTCTGACCAGTTTAAGCTCTGAATGATAGATCACATTGATGTCCTGTAATAACTATAAATTAATGTAAATATTGGAATTGTATCATCACTCCTTAGCAAATTAGCAATCAATAGACGACTGAGTTAGGTGTATACCCTGGAAAATAAGTTGAGCTCTTTCATCATAGGTGACTTGTATAAATGTAATAATCTGATAATAAACAGTAATATTGATCAGTAGATCATTTAATGCCGATGTCACATTGGCTATGGCAATCTCTCAAGGTGAAAATGATAACAAAATTACTAGAGTTGGGGATATACAGTTTAACTTTAGAGTGTAAATTTCGACAAAAAGTTAATATATGCATTGTATTCCTGTAGAATGTAACTGACTATGATATGTAATGGAGATGCAGCAATATATCAAAAGAAATTCCATGTATCCCATAAATGTGTGGCTGTTGAGCTTGTTATCATTTTAAATTTTAAATTTTAAATTGTAAGCTCATTACAACAGGGGCACCTATGTACTCAAGGTATAGGTGGATGGGCAAAGATTAGTTTGCATTCAAGCTTTCTCATGAGGCTAATATTTGAATAATATGTAGGATAAATGTAAGAAATTCCTTTTGTCTTATTCATGAGGGATACAAAATTTGAACAATACATAATACAAATGTAAGAAATCCCCTTGTGCGCTTCCATTATAGGGATCTCATAGGCCCAAACTGGCTAACGGCTTTTCTGTGACTTAAAAAATCTTTGCCTTTTATGCATGGTTAGATAGATCTGCACAATAGAAAACTGTATTAACCTGCACATTTTTCGTTTTAGGGATGTAGGCAAGCTTGCTTGCATGGCTATAAGCCTTGTGGAGGTATATTGTTTTGGATATTAAGAGATAAGGTTGGAGATAATCATTTACAGGTGCATCTATCTCTTGCATAATAATTGAATACATAGGAATCTTCAACTGTTATTTGCATTTATTGTGTTATGGCAGATTAAAATTTTACGATGTTACACCAATTTGGTAATTTAAAATTAATAGCTCAAATAATACTAATAAGGAGAAGATTGTACCATCTCCATCTATGAAGAATATGACTTTATTTAAGTTTCACTAATTTCTGTCTCCCAATATGCAAGTATATTGGCAAAAGTTGGTTTAATTTAGATTCAAAATGAGTTCAAAACAATGTAATACAAAATTTGAACAAATCATCTAAGGTACACAAAAAGATGCCCTTGTTCTTATAAAGGAGGTATCATTCACCCCAAATAAATTTTATTGGTGGTAGATCCATAGAGAAACTTGATTTAAACCAAGCTGGTTTGATAGTATATTCATAGAAGAAGAGGGAAAATGAAAGTTGCCAAAATAACTCACACAAGTCTCTACTTCACAACTCTTGAAGAAAAATATGGAGGTAAGGGATTTTGCAAGGATTAAGAGGGAAAGAGATATCCACAGATAGTCCCTAAAAATATATTTTACATAGCATATAAGCTTAGAAAGTATGGAAACATCCATTCAATCATAGAGGCAAGGATGTATGCACAGTATAACAGAGGTGAGAAGAGGTGAAAATGCAAAACCTTATTGATTCAGAGGCATGGATCTTGTTTTACAATTGCAAAGATTCCAAAATGCATAAGTCTTCCAGAGAAAAACCTAGGGGAGAACCCTTTACAATGAGGCTTAATAGCTTTTTATTCTTTGTTGGGCGCTGAAGAGATAGGACGTGGAAAAGAGGAAACCCTAGCTACGACCCTCTACAAAAGGTTTGATGAATCTGCATGAAAATTCGATTTGAGGTGTGAAAGAACATTCCCAACACCCGTGCCATACTGTAGCATTGATGAATCTAGTGACGAAGTGCAAAAACCTCCATTTAATCTGCTACAAAATGCAGCTAGAGATGGCCTTCTGACAGAAAGGAGGTCTGCAATTCATAAATGTAGCATGATGTCTTGTGTTTTCCTTTAAGATCCATGGAGAACCATTAAATATTGATTATGGGGCCTTCGTGGATCAGATTGGGTAGTTGCAGAAGTCACTAAGCATTGATGGCACTTCTTGAGCACTGGTCTTGTCATGTCCCCAAAATCGTGACATTAAAGATAACAAAATACATATTAAGAATGTTAGCCATTCAATATAATTATAATTGTCAAAGACAATATTATAATTATAATTATTATATTATAAATATTATAAATATTATAATCAGTATGCTATAATAGGTATTAAAATATATAAAATTAATATAAAACTAAAACATAAAATAATACTATAATTATCAAATATAAAATTATAAATAAACGATTATGACTATGATCATTATAATATTTTAATATAAATTTATTATAATTATAAATATTAATATAATATTGTAATCACCAAAATACTAAATAATATGATCATATATAGATCAATATAAAAGTTTGCAACGATTATTTGCTAAGGGTTGAATAATTAAATACATGACAAATATTCCAATACCGTGGCAAATGAATAACCGCGGATGATAAATATTTCATCATTGGGTATTTCTTGAAGAGCTCGATACCATTTTTTGGTCAGTGGTTTATTCCTATAGCCATCATTCACCTTGTCTCATCTAGAGTATTAACACTTTTATAAGATTTAGGAGTAATCGAAGGCAACATCCAACGTCGACGGTATCACTAATGAAGCAACAATTAATTGTGGAGTGGGGATTGCCGGACATAAGACAATTTTATTAGCTTTGTCGTCATCTTATGATATACAAACACAACCTCTTTAGTAATGGCAAGAGACATCTCAATCATTATGATTGATGATTATGTGGAGGAATGGCATAGTTAAACAACCACTATTGTCCATCGAACTTTCTCCTAAAGTCGACATCCTATGCAAATCGTGAGATCTCATAACCAAGGCAAATGATGCCACAATACTCAGTGTGTTATTAAGGGATCAACCATAGTAGTTTGCCGCTAATCTTCTATGCCAGTCGCAGCGGTTACTACTATTAACAATTGCCTATCATGTCATACCAGGGAGGTACGATTACCTAGAGATAAAGCAGCAACCTAAGTAATTGAAGACACAGATTAACAACCAAGCAAATAACAATTATAATTACCAAATTAAAGGTAGCAATACTTAGTGAAGAGGTGCGATTATAATTGTTAGTCATGAATCGGTTTCAACAGGGCAGCAATTACACAAGGGATGCATCCCTAGTCAAAAGGTAAATATGATTCTTGGAGATTGACATATAAAAGGAAAGGCATCCAAGACAATTGGGCATAGAACAAAGTTTGAGGAATAGTAAACTGGTCTAGCAGATCAGGACGTCCAAAGAGGACCAATTAATCAATAATATGGGTTGCACAATAATCAAGAATACTAGACATACAACCTGGGGATATTCGCATGTTTCAAGAAGAGCTATATTCAGAAACATACATATTAAGTGTCCCCTCTGCATGTTCTTAGAACAATTACCATTGCAGATTATACATCACAATTTATAGCAGATAAAGTTCGTCCTTATCAGCCATCCCTTAAAATATTGTACAGATATCTAATCTAGTAACTAGGACAATATTAGCCATTGAAGATATCTCTTAGTAGGATTAAAGACTTAACATTGAAAGTTATTGATTTCAGTCTATTTGAATATCTAAATTTAAAAGACTAAAGATAAATCCAAAAAGGACAAGTAGTATTAGAGCATAATCCTGCCATCCTATGAGAGAACGATTAATGCAAACTTATCAAAGAAGATGACTTCAAAGGTTAAGCACTTCATCAGGAGGAAGAATGCAAGGAAGTTAGGGAACCGGAACATAGATGCAGACAAAAAAAGAAGCCAAGCACACAACATGGAAACAATCTCTAATCAAGTGCCAAGAAATGAAGATAAAGAAGGCCCAAATAAAAGAATAAGATAAAAAAGAAGGAAGTAAGGAAGGGAGCAACTCTTCCAAGAAATGAGTTGAAGGAATGAAATTCTCACAAGGAACCACACCCTTCTTACCACAACCGAGAGGAACTAAGGAGGAAGGGCTTTTCCATGATTGCGGAAATGTATGGAAACTAGGGCACCAATGCAATCAAAAAGACCTTACAAAGATATTGCAAAGGGAGACAACAATGAAGTCCTCTTCTAGATATGCCACCCAAGAGGGGACAAGATGAGCCCACATGGGCAAAGGGGTTACTTGTCGTTGTCTCAACGGGTACTGCCCTTGGGTCTATAGGAGTTGAGCCACCAGGACAATGATGTCCTCTTCTAGATACGCCACCCAGAAAGGGACAAGATGAGCCACATGGGCCAAGGGGGTACTTGTCGTTGTCTCAATGAGTATTTCCCTTGGGTCTAGAGGAGTTGAGCCACCATGTGTTCTATAATGGAGAAAATTGTGCCCTATAATGGAGGACATCGCGTCCTATAATGGAGAACCTATGTGTTCTATAATGGAGGACCAATGTGTCCTATAAGAGAAAACCAATGTGTTCTATAATAAGGGCGGGGGGGGGGATAAGTAGACCCAAAGGGGCCAAATCATAAGAGAAAGGGCAAGGGTTGGCGTGATGGGTCCTGTTGTGACCTTTTCACACATCACTCCATTGAAAATGGGGACCCCCTAATTTTTGCTTCGTTTAGGTCTTTTGGCTTGGGTTTTGGTTGCTTTTCCTGCTGTCTCTCTCGGTTCCATCTGTCTTTCTAATGATGTACCTATCTTTTGACCTAGTTTGAAATTTTGACTAAGTCTGAAGTGCAGTTTGACAAATTAGGGTTTCCCTTCTTCAAGCTAATTTGAGGTCAAATTGAGTTGGCTAATTGAAATCCGAGCTTGGCATTGCAGTTAGAAGGCTTCAGGCACGTTCCCACTGAATTTTCACTGAATTCTGACAACTTGCTATTTTTAGCAGTCTGGGCTTCAGGAGCCATTTTTAAGGTTTGCATGTCAGATTTTTCAATGCATGTCAGGATATTCTTTATGGGTTTTTCGAGAGCTTCGCAACGATGTGACATGTAAGACAAGTTGATCACTTTTCAGGAACTTACTATTTTTAGCAAGTGCTCGCATGCAGACCAATTTTTTGGGTTTTTTGAGATTTCCCAGGCAGTATGACATGCAAACACGTCTGGCAAGTGGTTGGTCACTTTTTCAGGCATTTACTATTTTTAGCAGGTTCACTCCAACAGCTCTCCAACACTTCAGTTTCATGAACAGAGCAGCATGCAACAGAAACGGGGTCAAATGGAGGTCATTTGAGGCACATGCAAGTCAGATTAGGGTTTCCAACTTCGAGACTCAAAATGAGGGGTAAAACTTGAGAAAAATGAAAAACTGATGTATCCCATCATGATCAACATCCTTCAAGCAATCTACTAGTAAAATTTGAGCACAATCCGAGTACTTACTATTTATAGTAAGTCACCTCCAGAATAGGGCTAAAAATAGCAAGTCAGCACGAAAGGCAAGTGTGAACATGTCAAACAGGTCATGAGGGTCACGTGGAACAAATTTCAAGTCAAACGGAGTTGCAAAAGTTTGAAAATCAAGTAGTTGCTAAAAATAGAAAGTGAAGGCAAACAGGGCAAAACTGGCTAAGAATTCAGGGGTCACCTTCGAAAGTTTTCCCAGCACTCCATATGCAAAAAACAAAATGCCTAAGGCAAGGTTGACTGGCAGGAGACCCATCAAGATGCACCCAACTTGTGAAGATGGATGGAAAATTGTCTAAGTCTTGGCAAATGGAAGCACACAAGCCTAAATGTGTCCTCAACATGGTAGTATACCCCCCTCAAATGCACCATCATGGAGGAGGGGACATGAAAATTTGTCTAAGTCTTGGCAACTGGCACTACCACCTTTGAAATGCGCCTAGCTTGTAGGATGACTTGAGAAAGTTTCTAAGTAAACAAAAGTGGAAGCTACACCCCTCAAATGCGCCCTTGACAAGGAGGGTGGCTCGGAAATTTTCTAAGTGTTCAAACTAGAAGCAAGGGCTCCCAAATGCGCCCATCTAAGAAGGAAGGCCTCAAAAAGTTTCTAAGGCATTGAACTTGGCATCACCACCCTCAAAATGCGCCTAGCTTGTGGAGAGGAGTAAAGAAAATTCTAAGTGATTGAGAAATGGAAGTTCAAGGGTCCAAATGCGCCCATCATGAGAGGGGATGCACAAGAGTTTTTCCAAGGCAAGCAAAGTAGAAGCTAGACCCCTAGAATGCGCCCAAGTTGAGAGGAGGGTCATAAAAAAATTCTAAGTCTGTGAAAATTGGAAGTAGACCCATCAAAATGTGCCCAAGCAAGGAATGGTGGCTTCAAAATATTTCTAAGTGTTTGAAATGGAAGTTCATGGTCTAAAATGCGCCCTTGGTTGGAATGAGCTAGTGGAAAACTTTCTAAGGCGTTAAAAGTGGAAGCATAACCTAGTGAATGCGCCCATCTAAGAAGAAGGCCTAGAAATTTGTCTAAGTCAAAGAAAATGGAACCTATCCCTATCAAATGTGCCCAAGATGATGTGTCAAGTGGGGAAATTTCCAAGGCAATCAAACTAGAAGCTCCACCCCTAAAATGCACCCTAGAAGAAGATGGAGGCAAGTAAAAATTTTCTAAGTCTTGCAAAGTGGAAGTTGGACACCTTAAATGCGCCCATCAAGGTGAAGTGAGCTGAAATATTCCAAGGCGTTGAAAAGTGGAGGAAGCCCCCCTAAAATGCGCCAAGAGCTAGAAGGGTGAAGTGCGCCCAAGGTGAACAAGAGGAGTATGTTGAATAGAAAAACGTCTAAGGCAAGGATGGAAGCTAGACCCTCCAAATGCGCCCTCAAGGATGAAAGGAAAATTCTAAGTCACAAAATGGTATGACACCACCCTAGATTCGCCCAAGATGTCAAGATGGAAGAAAAAATTTCTAAGTGTTAAAAAGTGGAAGATGACCCTCTTAAATGCGCCCACCATGATCATGGAAAAGTTGGAATTTTTCTTAAGGCATGAGAAATGGCAAAACACCTATCCAGATGCGCCCAAACAAGACCAAGGTGGTTTGAAAATCTCTAAGGCGTTGAATGTGAAACAGGACCTCTCAAATGCACCTAAGGAACAAGGCACAAGATGAATGAAGTTACATGAGAAACTCCAAGGCGTCGAAGATGAAGCATAAGACACAAGGGATCATATATGCCCAAGGAAGAACAGGACCACAAAAAATTGCTAAGGCATGCAAAATCCACAAGACAAATATCAAATGCACCCATAAGGAGGTTTGATGATTGAAAATTGTTCTAAGTATGAGGAAATTGAATAAACTCCTCTCATTTGCGCCCAAGACAAAGTGGAGAGGTGGAGGAAAAGCTAAGTCACGAAAATTTGTTTCTCAACTGTTAAATGTGCCCATGATGAAAAGTTATGAAGAGAGCAAAGTTGTGCTAGAGAAAAATGATGAATTTTATCAGATCCAGAGATCAACCTTGCAGATCAAAACATGGAGATTAGGTAAGTAAAGTGAATTTATATTATAAGTGTTTTGATACTCTTCTTTTGTTTGTTTTGCAGGGTGATCACCGGGGCCAAAGCATGATGACTTGGGGTGATGGATCAAGTACTCCAAGACAACATTATAACCTTGAAAAGGGATAAAGTAACATGTTTCAAGCTCCTCCATAATGTCTCGGTTGCGCCTAAATCATGAAGGGAGATATTGGAAGAAATGGAAGTGTTGGAATTTCTCCTCAATGACCCAATATGCACCCAACTTAAGGAGGCAGGTGGCAAGGAAGAAGCGATCGAGTCCAACACTAGAAAATCCTTCAAGATCAGGATGGAGAAATAATGAAAGCCCAGGCATTAGAGATCATCCTTAGGCACTTCAAAATTAAAGGATGACAGTGGGATGGACTAGAGAACAAAGCAGAGGAATTCTTCTTAACTGTGAAGTACTTCTCTGGCAATGATTCAAAAAATGTTCGCAACCCAAGATGCAATGACAGCTAGGGGGGAAAATCATCACCAAACAGGAGAAAGAACCCGCCATCTTGGAGTTTTAGATTGGGAACGTGCCTGCCATATCAGTTTAAGAAGTAGAAGCTACATTGGCCAGATTCATCCAGTTTGTAGTTAGAGAAGAGAACAATGGGAACGTGTTTCTGGACGAGAATCTTCTAGAAGATGACGGTGGACATTAATTGCTCATAGTGGTCAAGGGAAGAGAGTGGGAATCTTCGCTCATTTATTGCCCCACTCCTCTTTGTGGCGGTTTTTAGGGTGAATCTTATTTAGGGCTGAGGTGGCACGATCTGGGCCATCCATCTGATTGTAATCTGAGCCGTCTATTGGACTTGGCCAACTATAAAAGGGGCATCCCCCCTCATTTGTACATTCATTAGAGATTAGATTAGCAATCATAGAATAGCAGAGCATAGAGAGACAGTTAGCATAGTTTGACAACATAGCTTAGATTGAAGAGGAAGGAAAGCTTTCTCATTGAATGCTTTGTAAGAAGTTTTTGTGAACACTCATAATAAAAAGAGCTTTCATTGGTGGTGATTGCATCTTTTGTTGTGAATAGCTAGCAAGGCTCCTTCATCCTTCCGAATCACTTAGCATTTTAAAGTAGAACTTAAAGTAGAATAAATTTCATTTCATGCAAGTAGATAGTAACTGTGGAATGTGGTGTTTAATCTGAGTAAGCTTTGCTTATCCATAATACTAGTGGGCTCACTGACGGTGTGTTCGCCTTGCGTGGTCGACTGGAACGTTGTGGACTTAACTTCAATTACGGTTTGAATGTCGGTATGCGTCATTATGATGGTATCTTCATGTTAAGTCATGATTTGAATATTTGTAGTTACCTCCCTTGAAGATTGCATCGACTTCGTGGAAGCTGTCCGAAACGAGGCAAAGCAAATTCTGCTTGAAGTTTGCTGAAGTTGATCTCCACATCCCGCATTTAGGTTAGAATATAGATTTTCTAATCCCTGCATCCATTCAATTCCACACTTTTCTGGTTAGTATTAGGAAACTTGCACTTCATTGACAAATCTTTCAAACCACATGAAAACCCTTTAGTTCGTTGTCTATTGTCCGCTGTCGAACAATTACATAAGTTCCCTCGTGATACCAACAAATCACAATGAACCAACTGAATCTTTTCCACTGCATGAAAGGAACCTTGGAGTTGAACGCATGAACTTTCTCACAATCTTAGCATGCTGGATACTTTGATCAAGAGAGAATAGAGCAGCCGTTGGAAACTTTATTTTGCTGTTTGGTGCGGTGACAAAAAACACATCAACAGGTCCTAGGCTCCCCATCAGGTCATGATTCCCCATAATCTCTTATGGTTGAATCCTCCAAGGATATTAGAATGCTTCTCAATCGACCTAATGATTGACCATGAGTTTACTAACATTTAATAATCTACTACTTACTATTATTGGGGTGAATGATTATGATCAGCTAACCAGTATGATTATGGTAAATGGCTCTAATTTGTGTGCAAGCCTTCACTCTAGACCTCAATCAAGTGGGAGGTGTTTTCTAACCCCTTGTTTATCAGATTAGGGATATAAATTTAGGACATTGGAAACCGAGATGTTTTGATCAGCCCAAAGTTGCTTGAGGACAAGCAAAATTGGGAGGGGAGGATCGTCGTGTCCCTAAAATCGTGACATTAAAGATAACAAAATACATATTAAGAACGTTAGCCATTTGATATAATTATAATTGTCAAAGACAATATTATAATTATAATTATTATATTATAAATATTAAAAATATTATAATCACTATGCTATAATAGGTATTAAAATATATATAAAAAAAGAAAAATTATCAAAGTCCATTCCTATACCCCGGGTCAATGGAGCAAGAACGGCACAATATTACTAACCCTTTCCTTTCCCACTACGAAGCGAAGTCGAACCTGTGACCTCGAAGGAGCAAACCTCAACCCTGTAACAACCCTGGTGTTCTACTCAATAAAATCCAAAGATTTCACATTAAGTGAATATTCTATGATGCCATGACATAGCAATAATAATTTTTCTTTCCATAACGTAGAATAAAATGCATATTTGAGATAACACTATTTCCAAACTTCCATTGCATTCCATTGTAACAAATCTTTCCATAACATTGATATCATATTGAATGAACTCAAGTTTATCATTCATGATTACATCCTTCCATATAAATGGGTACATGATACATACATAGCTCTTCTGAGCTTCGTTTGGCAATAGATATACAAACTGATCCTGATGCCGCCGCAATGGTGCATACCTTCTGAATGTCCTCGCTCTCTGGTGCAAACATTCCAACTATCCCCAATGCTAGCACAAACATCTGCAAACCTCAGCCGCCATCTGATGAGGAAAAGCATCACTCAAGCGCTTTTCCGCCAACCACAGACTCAAATGCGGTCCCCTGCACATCTATCATTCGATAGATGGCCCTACCCTTTGACGAAGAGACTGGTTGGTAAACCTCATAACAATAGCCTATATGAGCTTAGTGTTGTACATGTCTAGAACTTGTAAACCCACAATCTAGGACTAGCATGCAAATAAAAGGGACACAGTGAACTAACAGTGTAAATAGTGGCTACTTACACTACTTTGGCCAAAGTATTTTCACCTAGTACTTTGAGTGACAGTCTCCCTATTCACATACACTTCTATAGCTCGGTTTGAATTATGACCATTCATATACTATGCTTAGGTAATTTCCTTCCTTAGGTAATCCCTAACCTTAGAAATAACCTAATCCCTTTTTCCCAAAACACTATGGTATCTCTACCAATATAAGCATAAGTTATTTTCCCCTTCAATGGACATTCTACTTCCTAGGTGTTGTGACCTTTTCACAGATCACCCCATTCGAGATGGGGACCCCCTAATTTTTGCTCCGTTCCGGTCTTTTGGCTTGGGTTTTCTTCTCTCTCTCTCGCTCTGTCCCTTTTCTGGTGTCCGTCTTTTGGGGGGTTGTGTCCGTCATTGAGCTTAAACACAAAATATTGGCCAAATCACGAAGTGGGGTTTGTCTTCCTAGTCGATGCAGAGTCGAATAAAATTCGATAAATTGAAAATTGAACTTAGCGTTGTTGTCGTGGACATCTATAGCGGGAGCTTCCGGCCGGTTTTCATCGAATCCAGTGCTATTTTTTAGTAAAGTGTGAAATTCGAGGGCAATTTGCGACTATTTTGAATTAGATCATCACACTACATTCATAGTACATCGGTGCTGCATGCAAAATTTGGTAACGGACCTTTACTATTTTTAGCGGTCGGGCTTAGGGCACAAATTCGGGAGGTCAGTCTGATTTTCTTTACGTAATGCGGATATTCATACGGGTTTTGAGACGCCGATGATGTAACATGCAAGTCGAGATGACTACTTTCGAGGATTCAATATTAGAGGCTATTATTTTAGGGTTTGCATATGAGAGGTTTCTGCTGCATGTCGGGTGATTCGATGGGTTTTAAAGGCGATGGTGTGACATGCAAAGGATTCTCACTACGACTAAAGGAACTGCTATTTTAGCAGTGTGTCAGCCGGCCGCCATGGCCAGTTCAAATTCGAGCGATCAGCGGTGCCCCGCAGCTTGAAGAAGCTTGAGAGATCTTTTTGTCATGCAATGCAAATTAGGGTTTCCGGCTTCGGGGCCTAAAAATAGGCATCAAAAGTCAAAATCTTCGAAAACCGATGTAAACCATCGCGATCAGCGTCCTTCAGGCTATCTGCCGGTGAAATTTCGAGTCAAACGGAGCACTTACTATTTATAGTAAGTCAAATTGGAAACATGCTAAAATAGTAAATCAGTTGCATGCATCGATTAATGGAAATATGAGTCCGTGGTGAGGATAAGCCTCATTCAAATTTCAACTTCGATCGGGCAGGAGCTATCGAAACATGAGCTTACTATTTATAGTAAGCCTTAATGACTAAAAATAGCGAGTGAATAAAATGGCGATCTTGAACAAGTTGATAAAGTTGTGGAAAGAAGCTATGTTTAAAATTTCAGGCCATTCCGAGCTTCAGAAGTGCAAATTCGGAGAACTTACTATAAATAGCAGGGCACGATACTGGCGAAGGATGATGAAAATTTGTCTAAGTCTGGAGTCTCGTCCAGCAGGCCTGGTAAAATGCGCCCATCTCAGTTGGAGGCATAGAAAATTCTAAGTATGGCGTTCATCCTGCTCAAGGGTCAAAATGCGCCCAAGGCAAGGAAAGGTCAAAGAAAGTCAACGATCTTCGTCCTGCTGCCAGGCCAAAATGCGCCCAAGAAGGAAGGGGAAAAGTTGAAAATTTTCTAAGGCATGAAGGAAATCCGCCACCCTCATCCAAATGCGCCCAAGATTACAAGTTCATCCTGTACACAAGGTGAAATGCGCCCAAGGTTGCAAGGAGTCAACAGGGTCAAACGTTTTTATCCTCCTCACCCTCTAAAATACGCCCAAATGCATGCATGTGAGGACAAAATAAAGAAGGCGAAGAGTCACTCTTGAGGCGTTGTCTTGAGCTTATCCACTAGACACATCAAAATGCGCCCAAGGGGAAAGAAAAGTCAAGAAGTCAAAGATCTCGTCCTCCTCTCTATACAAAATGCGCCCATGTTTGGATGTGAAAGGTGAATGAAGGTGGTAATTGAGGTAAAGAATATTACCAACGCATGGTGAAAGGTGTAAATGCTAGGCGCTCAAGGTGTTAGAGAATTTTTTTCAAGGGCGTTGAAATATTTCAAGGTGTGGCGTGATTTTTTTCCCTCATGTGTGTGTGCTAGGCGCCTAAAGCCTGAAGGATGAAAATTTTCTAAGGCGTGGTGTGTGTTAAAAAACGTTTGAAGGGAGTCATAAGGTGTTAAAATATTTTCTATGCTAGGCGTGATTTTCTTCAAGTATGATACGCCTAAGGTGGTGAAGGATGGAAATATTCCTAAGACATGTGGAATTTAAAAAATTTTCTAAGGCGTTAGAAATTTTAATAAAATTGCCTTTCAAGTGTTAAGTGTGAAGTATGAAGTGAGAAATAAGGTGTGCCGGGAATGAGTAAATTCTTCCAAACAAAGTTGATAAAAAATTCCTCTCCACTGGCAAACAAAAAAAATTTCTAAGGCAAGTTCTCAGAATGCAAGAGATGATTTAAAAATATTTTCTAAGGCAAATTATTTTCCCTTGGAAAATACGCCTAGAGCTCAGAGTGATGGAAGTTTTCCGGGGCACGAGCAACGTTTCTCAAAGATGCAGTCAAAGACGATGATATTGCAAGGTGATTCAAATTTTTTCAAGAAGTCAGAGCAACGCGGAGTGATCACAGGCGAAGAATCAATTTAAAATGGTGAAAATAATATTTTTCTAAGGTTCAATATTGAAAAATTAAATGAACCCGTTTGTTGGGTACCCATGAATTCGAGACATTCTGACGAAAATTTTCTTCTGGGTACTAGACGTTTGTGATGAATGGTGGATTTCGAAGTCTTTCAAGCTTCGCCGACACTTTTTCAGTGAAGAATTTAATCAGTGCTCAAATTGTGAATTTTCCTAAGGGAGAATTTTAAATTTTCTGAGGCAAAAATGAATAAAATGTGTTTTCAAAGTGAATTTTCTTCGAACAATGAATCTGAAGGGAGTTGCCTAGATAATTTTGATTAAATTCTTCAAGGATGGATTTTTTCAGAGCAGAAGAGAGTTAAAATTCAAATTCCAGTAACAGAGCTCCGGCTGGTGAGTAAAAAAATGATGAATTAAATTAAATTTTCGAAAGCAAAATCCAAAACGCCAGTCAAAGTCAAGTTTCTAGAAGAATAATATTCCCGACGACTGGAGACAAGTGTCAGAAACACCAGAGAGGGAAAATTCGAATTCTTGAAGTGGAGTAGTGGAGTTTATTGGCACAAAATTAACTATTTACAAATTGAGTTTGGCTATAAAATGAAGATGTTTTCCACTTGTTTTCCACGGTGAAGAAGCGAACTTATAGAGAGTGATGTTGCGATGAAGCTGTTGCTTGAAAGAGTTTGAAATCTGATTATTCTTGCGAGAAGGAAGCGCCTTGGTTGCTAAAAGTAGAAGTCGCCCTTGATTGGAGAATTGCTAAAAGCTTGAAGAAGTCACGACACAAGTGGTGAAATTTGATTTGAGCTTAGTTGGAGTTACTTTGTGTTGAAGAAGGGCATGGGGTGAAGTAAGTTGAATCGTTGAGAACTTTAAAAGTACGAACTTGCTAGTTTGCTGTTTGCTGATTGCTGATACGAAGTCATAGAAGTTGAAGTTGCTGATTGCTGATTGTGAAGTAGAGTCATCAAGGTCCACTTAGAAATCTGTTCTAAGTGTTGGAATTCGAACTTATTCAAGAGAAGAAGCTGAGGTTTGCAAACACGAAAGTTATTGCAGCTTCCAGAAGTTGACTGCAGCCCCTATCATGCCTTATTTTATTAAAATTAATTGCTGATGAATGGTTGTTATGTTGCAGATGGCTGAAGCGAGGACAACCGGAAAGGACAATGGTGCCTCAAGACAAGCTATGATCAAGAAGCTGAGCAAGACATTCATGCCAGAGTCAAAGTTTATTTCAAAGCTGGGCAAGTTGACAGACACCAATCTGGGCTCCGTCAACCTGGATACCTTCAAGAACAGGCTGTTTGGAATTGGAAGTCATCGGGCCCAACTTCTTAGCACAACATCGTCGAAGTGGGCTATATCACATTCTTGGTTTTCCGCTAGCTTCTTATCACGGTGTTCGAGGTGATAATGGAGTAAGCTAGCGCTTTCACGAAAGGAACAGGTCTATCATGTCACGGATGGCCAAGTGCTTGCCAATCTTACTCGGCTGACCATTGGTGAAACTTTTGGGATCGGTGCCGCGGAATATGATTTACAAGTCGGGAGGCTGGCGGAGCGGATGTCACGCTACGCTTTGAATGCATGGATACAATTAACACTCACTGGATGAGCACTCCAAAGCCATCTCGTGCGAAGTTGCCAAAACAGATCATAGCGGAGGACCTGAAACAAGAGTACTGTGATCTCATCATGATGCTGAGCAGGGTTGGTGGTTGCCCACAGTCCTACATTTTTGAGCCTTGGATGTTTTATTACATCAACCTGGTGCTAGAGGGCAAGGATTATGTCAATTGGGCTGAGATGATAAGCGACAATATACATGAGCAACTCCTGAGCTTGAGGAGAACGAAGACATTTTATATGAGCTCCTATCTCATTTATATGTTGGCACGGATGACGAGGTACAGGGGGATTTCTTACAAAGAACCTGTTGGATGCGGCTCTCATCAATTCAAAATCCATGAGGCATGTACACAGTTGCACCTGTCAAGCACAACCTACTACAAACGTGTCAACGATTCATTCACTATGTACATCACGAGGCTGCTTCAGGAGAGGTTACATCCGCGAATCTCTAGAGATGCCGGGGAGGCGATTAGAGAGGTATGGGTCTTTACAATTTTATTCGGTTTTCGAGATTTCATACATTTGGTGCAAGGATTTTCTTCATACCCTTATAGAACAAGTACCGAATAAGATAATAATGCTAGAGGTATCTAGACAATTGCTAGCCTTTGACAAAATCCAGAAGAAGAAGAAGAAAGGGGGGATAGAGTTTCCAATTGTGATGGGCAACTCGGATGAGGTGTGTCCTTCGATACAGGCAGCTAGGGAAGCTGAGAGTGAGCTTCAATTTTATCACTTCTCATATCATACAAGTAGACAACACTATGATCCGCATCATAACATCAAATGGGTGTTGTCAGAGGAGTTCAAACATAAGGCCACCATAGAAGATTATTGGGCCAATGCAGTTGATGAGATTGAAGTAAGGAAGAGAATGTTTTCTCGGTTGCCGATTACTCTGATCAGGGAGTGTGAGGTAGTTCCAGTTCCGGACCAGGTCAGTGAGGATATGGATGTAGTCCATCCAGATTATGCAAGTGTTCGAGACACTCCACTTCCACCTATAGATTGGTCGAGCCGAGGTTGCTGATTTAGATATACTCTCTCCATCTTTGGTTATGACATTCACGGGCATGGGTTCAACCCGAGGAGAGTGAGCGATTGAAGAGTAGGTCAATTGCCTTGACTTACAATATGATGGGAGAGATCGCAGGCCATACCAGAAGAAAGAAACAAATTACACGGGGGCGAGTCGAAGAAAGAAATAGTTCAGCCCAGGCCTCCACGAGTCCGCGATTGGAGTACCCTTGGAACATGTTCTCCAAGCATCACGGAAGGTGTCTTTGTTTTCGTCGGAGGATGCGGTGAAGATCAGTGGAATCTGAGGATGATATTCAGCCTCCGCCGGAGGGAGTGATTGGCGAGTGCCAATGTACATTGGGATTGATCAGCCCGAGGATGATGAGGGGATATTCTTACGGCCCTCGGTTTCAGCAGGAGTTAGAGGCCATGAGCGATGGCGATGATGATGATATAATGTCGGTGACACTCGGCCGCGAGGGCGATGAGCCTACGCGAGAATGAAAAGTTGAAGCGGGTTTAGAGAAGTCAAAGACACGGGAGCAGCAACCAGCGATATATATGAGGTGCCGATTGGCTTAAAGATAGAATGAGGAAAAGCTGGTGAGAACTGATCGGTAGTTGAGATGGAAGAGTTCTTGAACCCGGATCCCGTTGCTCCTCCACCGAAGAAGAAGGCAAGAAAGTTTTTGAAGATCTCCACTGATGAGATTGAGCTGCCGTCTCTTCCGCGTAGCTATCCGCGAGTTAGTGTGGCCGAGATAGGCGGTTCACGAAAATTATGTGGTCACCACTCTAGATTTGGGATGCCCTACTGGTGCTCAGATTGTTGAGGAGTGTTATAACTCCTTCCTCGCCCTCAAGGATAGGTTGTTCAAGAAAGAAGGAAAATATAAGAAGTTGAAGCGAGAACACAAGGCATTAATTGGATATGTTCATCAGTTGTCTCGTTCCCGAGGGCAGGATGTACCAGTGATAGAGCCTCCAGCAGATATTCCTAGAGAGTCGATCAGCGGCTTAGTAGAGTTGGGGAGGATGGCACAGGAGGCAGATAGATGGGTCACCGGAGTTCGTGCTGAGACAGAGAAATTTATGGAGGACCTATCTTTTGCTTTTCAGCAGGCCTCTACTATTTTGACACGGATGGATGCGGTGGATCATGCTTGGGGCGATGCCTCTATCTATCAGAGTAGAGATCAGTCTTGAGGTGTTGAGGCATGTGCCATTCGCGATTCTTGATTGATGGAGGTGTCGTCGAGGCGAATGGCCAGATATGATTTCTCTCGGTGGTATTCTTCGCCGAACACAGGGCGTGGTTTCTTCGATGCGGCACAGGCGGATTCAGCTAGAGTACATAAGGCTATGGCCAATATTATAGATGGAGTTCAAAATACCTTTGAGGCTATATTTGCTAGGCGGCTGAATTCAGATGAAGTTAATTTTGATAATTTGAGGGGTTTGCTGGTGCCTTTCTTTGCGGATGTTAAGACCTTTGTACAGGATGACTTTGAGAATACTTCTACTTTCTCCACTTTGATCCAAAACACGCAGGACTCCTTGATGGCTTGGAGAAAATCTTGTACAAGGCATGAGCATTCAATCACAATATTAGAGTTTCAGCTCGATTGTGTTCCACCTATTTCAGTTCATGAGGTTGAGGCCATGCCAGTTGTTGAGTAGAGGAGAACCAATTTGTTGAGTTGGCTCGGAGAAGGCTAATGGGAACACCTCTGACGAGGATCTTCTAGAAGGACTGAATATGGGCATTTATTGCATTTGCTATTTTGGGAGTGAGTGGGAATCTTTGATTCATTTAATGTACCACTCCCTATTCTGGCAGTTTTTAGGGTTAGGGCTGAGGTGGCACGATTCTGGCCACTCTATTGATTGTAACCCTAGCCGTCTTTTGGGACTTGGCTAGCTATAAAAGGGGGAGTCCTCCTCATTTGTAAGGCATTAGAAAATTAGAATTAGATTAGACATTGGAGTAGTAGACACTGAGAGAGTATTAGTAGTGTAGCATTGTAGATCATTTTGCATGATTTGGAGAAGAGAGAAAGTTTTCCCTTTGAAAACTTTTGAGGAGATTGTTGTGTAACACATTTTATGATAATAGATCTTTTCATTGATGATGGAATTCGTCTTGTCATGAAATGCTAGCAAGGTTTCTTCTTCCTTTCGTATCCAAGTAGCTTAAATTCATGCAAGTAGCTTATTTTGGTGTGTGGTGTTTTATTGAGATAGCTTCGCTTTATTCCATACCACTAGCGGCTTGTTGATGATAAGTTCGCCTTGTGTGGTCAACTGGACATTATCTTGAGTTTAACTTCGGTTGTGATTTATATGCTTATATGCGTCGTTCTGATGGTGTATGCATGTTAATTCATAATTTGAACATCTTTTGCTATTTCCCTTGAAGATTGCACCGATTTTGCTGAGGCTGTCCGACGGAGGCTAGGTGAAATCCGGTTGAAGTCTATTGAAACGAAGCTCCACATATCCTGCATTTAGAGTAGCACATAAATTTCTTAGGCCTTAACCCCTTTTACTTTCCGCACTTTCTGATTAGTTTTAGGAAAGGAACCACATTGCCAAATCATACGCGCAAGAATCCCCTTCAAATCACATACCCGCTGCTAACTGCAAGAAATCTGAACAATTGTGTAAGTCCCCTCGTAAGAACACAGCAATTCACATCAACCAAACTGGGTCTATTCGCACTTAAGGAACCTTGGAGTTGAACATGCGAACTTTCTCGCAATCTTAGCGCATGGAATACTTTGATCAAGAGAGAACGGAGTAGCCCCAAAACTATTTTGTTCTGCCGTTTGGTATGGTCACAAAAACCACATCAACACTAGGCAAAACATACAAGCTTTTCTAGTTTACACAGTAACTTCGCATAAACCTCTATTCACTTCAAAAGACAACCTAGTCTCAAGTATAGCTTTATAAGCTAAAGTATAGCTACATAAGCTTCATCTAATCATAGATCAATTATTCATAAATAACCAACTCCAATCATTAATATATCACATTAATAAGTGGTTCTTGTTGATGTGTTTTTCGTGACCGCACCAATGCAGAATAAAGTTGCCAATGGCTACCCTATTCTCTCTTGATCAAAGTATCCAGCACGCTAAGATTGCAAGAGAGTTTGTGCGTTCAACTCCAAGGTTCTTTTAATGCGAATAGTCTCAGTTGGCTTGATGTGATTTGTTGGTATTTCAAGGGGACTTACGGAATTGTTCGGCAGCAGAGAAAGGAATTTAAATGCTTGAAAGATTTGTCTATGAAGCGCGGGTTACCTATTCTAACCAGAAAGTACTAAATTGAAATGGTGTAAGGTTTAGAGAGTCTAAATCTATTCTAAGTGTGAGATATGGAGCTCAACTTCAGCAAACTTCAACCAAACTTCGCTTTGCCTCGCCTCGGACAGCTTCCACGAAGTCGGTGCAATCTTTAGGGGAGTAGTTCAAGGTGTTCAGATCACAACTTAGCATGAAAATACCATCACAACGACGCATATAAACATACAAATCATGATCGAAGTTAAGTACACAATATTCCAGTTGACCACACAAGGCGCATTCACCATCAGCGAACACACTAGTGGTATGGATAGACGAAGTTTGCTCAAATTGAAGACCACGTTCCACAATCAACATCTACTTGCATGAAATAAAAAACTATTCGAGTCAGAAGGACGAAGAAACCTTGCTAGCTGCTCGCAACAAAAGACAAAATTCACCATCAATGAAAATTCTTTTTATTGGGAGAGTGTTCACAACAATTTCTTACAAAGTTTTAAGGAAAAACTTTCCTTCTTCTTCAACTACTCTATCAATCTATACTAAGCTACTTCTAAGTTGTCCCTCTACTCTAATTCTACTCTTATTCAACTTCTAATGACATACAAATGAGGGGGACTCCCCCTTTTATAGTTGGCCAAGTCCAACGAACGGCTCAGATTACAATCGACTGGATGGCCCAGATCGTGCCACCTCAGCCCTAAACAAGATTCACCCTAAAAACCGCCACCAAGAGGAGTGGGGTAATAAATGAGCCATAATGTCCATCATCCTTCTAGAAGATTCCATCTTTGAAACGCGTTCACACTGTTCTTGATCTTCTTCTTGGCGTTGTTCTTCAACTTCGCTCGAGCTTCCATTCTTTGCTCCATCTTGAGCTTTGAAAACATTTCCTCTTTGTCACTAAGTCTCAACACTTAGCCATTTTCGCAACTTTTCCTCCTTCGTGATTTATCATCTTGGACTATTTGCTTCATCACTGCTTGGTCTTTGATGTTTCTCCTGCAAAACAAGCAAGGAGAAGAGCATTAGAACACTTTATCATATAAATTTACCTTACTCACCTGACTTTCATGCTTTGAACCTCCACAGTCTAAGTGATCTCTAGCTCTGATAGAGTTCATTACATTTCTCTAGCCAACGATTTTTCAACATCTGTAGGCTGAGGCAAACAACACCGGTGCATCATATTTCAATGCCTTAGACAAAAGTCTCAATCTCCTTAAAATCATCTCTTAAAAGTGTTAGCTTCAACTGCATCTTCTTTACTTTTTCGGCTGACAATTTATTCAACTCTGGCTCGAGCAAAATGTTTCATCAGGAATTTGATCGAAAATTATCTAGGTGCCCAACTTCAAATTCATCTGCCAAGGCGCTTTATCTTGAAAAACATCATTTATTCCGTGCCTTAGAAAATTTTTAAATTTCTCTTAGGAAAACTCATCAATCCTGTGCCCATCAAAAATCTCCATCCCAAAGGCCTCAACGAACCGTGGAAGACTTTAAAATCCTCTCCTTGTTGAAGATCTTAAATACCCAGAAGAAAATTTTCCTCAGAACACATCAAATTCATGGGTATACAACGAACGGGTTCATTTAAATTTTTAAATTTTGAACCTTAGAAAAATAATTTTCAACAAATTTATTCAAGCTCCTCATCCCTGTGAGTACTTTGTTGCTCTGACTTGAGAATTTTTTTATCAACCTCACGAAGCTGACACTATCTGACTTCATCTTTGGCAATTTTGATCATGTCTTAGGAGATTTCTTCACTTCACCAGACTTAGGCGTTTTTCCCAAGGAAAAACATTTTGTGCCTTAGAAAATTTTATATCACTCGGCATTTTAAATTTATTTTTGCCTTAGAAGATTTTTTTAATTTCATCCTCCAATTCATTCTTCCTGTGAGGAAAATTTTAAATCACCTTGAATTTTTCCGTGGTGAGAAATTTTTATTAACTTCACTTAGAAGATCTTCCTTGAAAGCACATCATACTCAGCATATTTTATTGCCTAACATATCATATTCATCACCCTATACCAGGCGCATTTAGCACTTAGAAGAGGACACTTTCATATCCACGCCTAGCATATTATTTTATCACTTGGCATTTTCAACGCCTAGCAACACTTTATTTCACCACCTTGTCTTCAATGCCTTGCACATTTTCATCTCTTCCTTAGGCGCATTTCACACTTTGAATAGGATATTCTTGTTTACTTCTTTGACTTTCTCTTGTTGAAGTGAGGGCGCATTTCACATGTGTGGAAGGATGAAATTCTCACTTAGAATATTTTAGCAATTCCTCCCTAACTTGGGCGCATTCCATACTTGAAGGAGGATAAACTTTAAATGCCATCTTTAACTTTGTCATTACATGGCTTTCAACGCCTTTGTCTTCTTCCAATTTTGCATGGATACCTTTGTCCTTTTTCCAACTTTGCATGAATACCAACTTTGCATGGGCAATTGTCTTTTTGCATGTTTTGCATGTATACCTACTTTGCATGGGCGCATTTGGGTTAGGCAAGAGGATGAACTTATTACGCCTTGACTTTCCTTTTTGACTTCCTTCTAAACTTCTTAGCATGGGCGCATTTTGGGGTGAGAGGAGGATGAAACTCTTTGACTGGTTGACTTTCTTGGGCGCATTCTTGCCTTGATGAAGGATGGGCGCAAATGAAGGGTGGTGGAGGACGAGTTCTTGCCTTAGAAATTTTTTCAAAATCAATCCTCAAGGTGGGCGCATTTTGCTATATGTGCAGGATGTGTTGGCGTAACAACTAGCACCTCTGGAGTAAGAGTTGGTACGGATAGCTATGCACACTACGCAATGAGTGCTCTTCAAATTAGGAGGGGAAGCTCCCTCGTTGTGCTTGACAAAAGTACTTGCAAATTGGAAATAAACTAAACTAAATCCTGTCTTTTTGTTTCAGCTGTAGAGGTACAAGGCTTTCTCGAAAACTATATACGTTGCAGCTGAGAATTTTCTAGTTTCGCAGATTCACTAACTACAACTAAACTTAATTACTTAAATTCTATCCAGTTTCCTCAAGAAAACAGAGCATGAGGAAACGAGCAAGGTTCGACTATCAGACGATAAACGAGTGTAGATTCTCAACTTGAAGGCAAGGTGGCACATCTATCAGCTCAATCTAAACACGCTTATTGGTAACAACATCACACGATAAACTTAATACGGATTCTCTACTTGAAGGCAAGGTGGCACAACTATTATCTCAATCCGAATAAGTTTATTGTTCACAACAACACACGATAAACAAGTGCAGATTCTCTACTTGAAGGAAAGGTGGGCACAACTATCATCTCAATCCGAACAAGTTTATTGAACACAAAACAGATTTATCTAAACTATGGAAAGAATTCACCATTACGATTGCATGAAACCCTATGTGGCATAACAATTAATCATAATAGTAAAGACGCATGAACAAATACCAAAAGAGCAATATTGAGGGCAAGGTGGGCACAACATATATTTCTCTCTCAAGCAAAAATTAATTACAAATGAGCAAAGCTCTTATTTATATACATCAAGGTGTAGGGAACCCTAAAATCACCTTGAGTCAACTACAGTCTTGCAATGCATGCAAGATTTATTACTAAACCCTAATGAAGTAAACTATACAATTAACTGGAAAACTACCATCAGTTAACCGATACATTTAACCTAAATAGACAATGTACAAGCATGCATGTCCTTATTTAAAGCAAAGTTAACTGGCCACTACCTTCAGTTAACTGGAAACCCTAACCCTAACTCCTGTGATGATAATTCCAAGAATGAGATAAGCATGTGTTAAGTCAGCAAGTAAACTCAAGACTGAAAGTCGAGTTAACTACTGCTCATGACTCAACCCTCGAAATTAACTGCAGGTTCCAACTGGTAGATCACTCCATGTCATCTCGGTCTAACACTTCGACCAAGAACTCATCAATTTCTCTGTCATCTGGCACTTTGATACTGTCTAAAGCAATAATCTGTCTCTTCAATTCTTTGTCGCCCTCTTTTACTATATGCATGCCATCTTTAACATCTTGAGTCGCCTTTCTGAAATTGGCTGCAATAATTGAAACATTTTCCAGCTTAGCCGCCATAGGTTCTCCTTCAAGGCTATCTCAAATCAATCTCTCGAACTCAGCTTGCACTTTATCCAATTCAATGTATGTGCCATCTTCAAGGAGATAGTGGCACGGAATCTGAACAACAAAACCACTGACAAGTGCAAGTACTCCAACTACATCATCTTTCAGTGAAAACAACTTGGTAGAGATCTTCTCACATATTTCCATTTTGAGAAGGTGCTGCTCTCTCCAAGTAAAAACTTTCTCTTGATCCTCATCAATCTCCAAGGCATCGTATGCAACAGACAACTGAGATACAAGAACACGATCCTTGGCTGAACTCTCTGCAACTGAAATCTCAAGTAACTGAATACCCTAACGGAGTCTATGTGCATCACTCCTCAACTGATACAAATCTGCAAGAAGACGTTGACCTGTAGCAACTAAACTTTCAATCTAGTTATCCAAAAGTCTGCCATGACTGACTAACTGATCTAGTTTTCGTTTTTTTGTAGGTGAATGCTGAGGAAGAACAGGTACTTTACTCAAATTTCCATGAACAAGATCAGAAATGTATTGACGAAGTTGACCAATTTCAGCCTTAAGCAGTGCCTTGTCCTCTCCATCCTTCGTGATGCGTTCTTCAAGATTATTGGTAACAATCTTAAGAAGAGTCACGTCTGTCTCTCGAGTGATCCTGCCAAGATTTGCTTTAGTAAATGTAAAGTCACCAACTTCGACTTCATCTAGGCTCTTACCCTCTGGAGGAACAGCAACCTCTATAACAATCTCTGATTCTGGAGTCTTCTCAATATGCACCTGTTTCTTAATCTTCTTGTTCGACCTTTTCTGATAAGGCTCTCCGAACTCAGATAAATCAAGGTTATACGAAGGCTCTCGCCTTTGTCTTCCCAAAGACCTCTCGACCCAACAAGACTGAACAATATCATCAATCCGAGGAGAGACTGTCCCAGATGTATCCACCTGTGGCGTTTTAGTGGTCTCTGACCCAACTCGAATTGGTATCTCAAGCTCTGAATCTATGTCAATAGGTTGCACGTGAGGTGAACTAGGAGGTGAAACGTGAGGCTCAGCCTGAATAACTGTCTCTACTGGAATCTCAGGAACATTCTCAACTTGTTTCTGCTTCCTCTTACCAGTAGCTCTCTTCCCTGTGTTTCCACTAAGTCTAACTCCTTCAGGAGGTATCACAATAGCCTTGACTCGAGGTCTTGACCTAGAAGTAGAAGGCAATGAAGCAAACTCCTCTGGCGGCTTTGCTACACGAACTAACTTTCGTTTCCGCTTACTCTCCAAGAACAACATGCTGGTTTTGATAACTGATTTAGAAATCTCCTCAATAGAAGTATTCTCCTTGGTGTACCAATCTGGTGAACGAAGTGGCTGCCGAGCAATCTGATCTCTGACATATGAATTGAGAAGAACTTCTCCATCATCATCCGATAGACCATCAACATCTTCTGATAAGTAATCAGAGAGCTGACCGATAGTAAGTCTACAATAGTGACGACGACGAACCTCAAATTCATCTTCACAATTAGCCCAGAAATCTTCAAGTGTTGGCTTATGTGCAATCCCTCGCTCTAACTTGTCTGCATAATGACCAAGAGGATCATAAGAACACCTCTCAGTATGAGTTTTGAACTTGAACCTTTCTATCTCGGTAGACATAAGCCTGGCATCTGTCGCCGCATTGCATGTGAAAATTCCCAATGTAAATGGAAAATTAGCCGCAGTCTTATGACGACTACGAAGAAAGAAATGAACATGTTGCATCTGCCTGCGAAACTCCATGAAGATGATCTTGTCTGAAGGATACCTCGGCAACATCAGGGGCTCTCCAACATATCCATAAACTCGGATGTATGTGAAAGTAGGGAATTGAATAAACCAATCCGCCCAAGTCTCCATTGCTGATTTCGCCTCGGCAGAAATACGAATGTGCATCTTGTTGTCAAGATCTCGAATTGTCTTCATAGAAAAGTGATCAGTCACTGCTCGGAAGTCTTGTTCAGATGTAGAGAATTCTAATTGAGGATAATTCTCGTGAACACGCTGAACACCGAGAGTGCCATTAGTTTTTAGAAGCCTGTAGCTACCTTGGAATGCAACCAAGTAGACTAAGTATGATATCATATGAAACTCATGAAACTTGAGAAAATTAGTAATCTGCTGATGTAAGCAATCACTAATCAACATAGCCCATTCAAAACGTTCTGTGCCATCAAGAATCCTGGAAATAAGATAAAACATCCATGAACGGAAAGTGCTAGCATCCTGTTGACCCGTAACTCGATTGAGCAAAGTTATCAAAACAGCAACCTCGTCCTTGAATTCACCACGACCAATCTTCTTAGGCATGTTAGTTTTCTGAACTTTCAGCCATTTCTGAGCCACTTTTCTCTGTGAACGTTGCTGATCTCCATCCCATATCTTCTCACAGGCTTCAATAACCACAGTAAAGTTATTTGAACGCGGAGGAATAGCAAAACATTTCTCTATGTCCTTCGGTTTGAGACTACAAACAACCCTCCCGTCAACTGATCTGATTTGCCGTGAAGATGAGTCATAATGCTTGATGCAAGCAAGAACAAACTCGAGATCGAAAGTAGTAACAGGAATGGATGCGGCTGCCAACAATCCGGAATGCTCAAGATTCTTCAACACATTGCTGCTAACACCCTCCAGACTGCTCAGATTAACCACTGGATAAACATGATTTAGGTCTGTATCTGAAGTTTTGACAAAATTATGTGTAAGAGCCGATTTGGCCTTGTAATCAATGAGATTGAACTGCATTTTGAAAATGATGACTTTTGACTGTAAAGTCGAATATACTTGAAGAACTTTCTGAAAACCTCTGGACAAGGCTAAAAATAGCCTAAGACAAGAAAAAATTTCAAGTTTTTCTGGAACATGGGTTTTGTGCAGAATGGAATTCTGAACAAACCCAAATAGCTGGATTCTCGAAAAAATGTGTTTCCAGGCCCACATGCAAAGAGATTCTCGAAAAAAGCACAGAGCTTCAGAATGAAGGCTACGGGGCGATTTTCTCGAAAAAATCTAAGACGTGGGTTTTGCTGCAAATACTGAAGTATGCGAACCCAGATGATCAAACTCTGAAAATATGTTGAATTTCTTTGACATGCGAAGAAAGTACCTAAGATGAGAAATAGAAGAAATAAGACAGAAGATAGAAAGTTTTGCTTGTCTGCTTCTGAAAAATTCGCCAATCTCTGTTGTAGAACTTGATGAAACCTGCATGCAAAGTGAAAATAAAGTCTGGAATCTTCTTCCTCTAAACAATCTGAACTCGTTGCTATGAAGAATGCTGAATTCTGACACCTGCAACACCTTTAGCTTGCTGGTCGCTCAAGAAGAATGAAGACTTCGAAGCTTAAGATGATGAAATAATGGACGCCAATGCTTGGTTAAATAGATTTTCATCATTGAAATTCGCATAAAGCATGAAATCCATGAAAAGTGCGCTTGGCTTGTGATTGGACCCCAACTTAGTTAACTGAAACAAAGATAAGCTAAATAAGGCGTCATGCTTTAGGGTTTTCCCTTTTCAATCTTCAGTTAACAAATTCATGCGATTTTGACTTTAGTTGACAATCTTCATTGAATTCGCCATCCTTCACACTTGCTTTAAATTCACAATTTAGAACTAAAGCGTCCCTTTTGAGAACTAAAGTTGACAATCTTTGTTGAAATGAATTCGCCAACTTCATGCTTTAAATCTTAAAACATTCCAAATATAGCGTCCCTTTCAAGACTTCAGTTGACATTCAAGAAAAGAATGAATTCGCCAACTTCACACTTATGCTTCAATTCTAAAAATAACATACCTTTTGGAACTCAAGTTGACAAAAGGTGAAGCACCAACTTCACTAAACCATGCTTCATCAATTATGCCGTCCCTTTTCAGAACTCCAGTTGACATTCAATGAAGCACCATCTTCACAAAAACTTCACAATTGCAACCAAATTCGCCATGCATGTGAACTCAAGTTGACTTTCAAGAATAATCTTCAGTTAAGTGAACATGCAATCAAGTTAACTCAACATGCAAGGTTGTTAACTGGACATGCAAACCAGTTAACTCGACATGCGAACTGAAAGATCACTCAACATGCCAATATATGAACTGAAGATGACAAACCAGAAAACGTTTAGTCTAACTACAGTCAGAACTCAAGTTAAGGCGTCCATTCAACTCTCTTTTGAAAATCCAACTTTGACCTCTTAAGGCGAATTCCAGACCTAGCCAAATTTCATGAAAATTTAGACTTAAAACCTCTTCAGGACCTCTGTTCATCCTCTGACACTGGCTAACTAACTCCACCGATTAGCTAGTTGACAGGTGCATCGCAGAGCTGAGCAAAAACTGATCAAAAAGTATCTTGAGACTGAAAACCATAAAACTGACATCTGAAAGCTCAAAAATCCAAGCGCCTTTTTCAAAAGCTGCGCTTTTTCTCAGACTTAGTCAAATTTTGACATCTGCATCTTGAACGAAGGGAAAAATAAATCCTTCATAACTTCTGATTTACCAACTTTCAGGACTGGATCACAGGTTCACTGCGGAGCTGACTTCATTCTGCACGACAGCTGCAAAGGCACATTTCCCAAGAAAACATCATGTGAAGGGTGAAAATCAAGGGCGCCTTTTTCAAAAGCTGCTCTTTTTCCTCCAGAATTAGCCATTTCTGGAAATGATCAAAATAACGTAAAAACTCCGACTGCAAGCTGCTGAGACATCTTCTGATCTGACGGAGACAAGCAACGGAAAGTTGAACGTAACACAGACATATTGAATATTTGATATCATCAAAAAGAAAGCATTAAAGGCTTGAAAAGCTCAGGCGCCTGTCTGAAAAAGTGCTCTTTTGCTCATTCTTTGATATTTTGACTAAGATTTGACCCCATGTTTGACCTCCGGTTCAGGCACTTCAGCAACTCAGATTCACCCACTGACGGATGCGTCGCGAAGCTCGAACAAATGTGAGATAAACATCTTGGGTGGCGTTTAGCCAAAAGCCTACATTTGGCACCTCAAAAAGATGGGCGCCTTTTTCAAAAGCTGCGCTTTTTACCAGTGTTAGCCAATTCTCGTTTTCTTCTCGTCTTGCGCTGTATCCTCCGTAACTCGAGCAAAACAGGTCCGTTTGACAAACTTGATAGCTCATCGCGAAGCTGACGTGATGCTGGACAAATGTCTGCTGGAAGTGACAAACCCTAAAAATAGGATCTGAGCCCCTAAAAGATAGGGCGCCCTTTTGAGAATGTGCTCCCCTCTTCAAAGATAGAAAATTTTAATGATTTTCCTTCAAATTTTCACTTTTCTTAAATTTCTTCAGTAACAGACTGACATGACACTGACACCAACTCCATATTTAAAAACCCCAAAAACGACCTTTTGACATCACTTTAACAAGATTAAGACTCAATTAAGCAAAATGCCTTAGTGAAGCAAAAATTTTGGTTTTGGGTACAACAGGATGAAACACTATGACTTTCCTTGACTTCTTGTGAACTTGGGCGCATTTCACCCCTTGAGCAGGACGAAACCTAGCACTTAGAAAAATTTTAAACTTTCTCCTTGAGGGTGGGCGCATTTTGCCTAGGCAAGTGGATGAAGTTTATACTTAGAATTTTTTTCATGCTTGGCATTACCTTGAGGGCGCATTTCAACATAGGAGGTGGATGAAACTTGTTGACCTCCTTGACTTTCTTGAGAAGTGGGCGCATTTTTCCATGTGAGGATGAAACATGTTAGAAACTTTTCAAACACCTTGAATACTTGCTGGGCGCATTTGGAGGTGGCAGGAAGATGAGACTCAACACTTAGAAAAATTTTCATTCCATGCCTGTGAAGAGGGCGCATTTCACCAAGGCAGGAGGATATTTGAACACTTAAAAACTTTTCTTACTCTCCAGCTGAAGTGGGTGCATTTCCTGGGTGCTACAGGATGAAATTCATGCCTTAGCCATTTTTTCTTCGTTTTCGCCAGTTTATCCATGCCCTGCTATAAATAGTAAGCCTTTAAATTCTCACACTTCAGAAGCTCGGAATGATTTGAAATTTTGAACACTGGATCTTCAAAACCTTGTTACCCTGTTGAGACTTGTTGATGTGTTTTTTGTGACCGCACCAAACAGCAGAACGAAATAGTTTAGGGCTACTCCATTCTCTCTTGATCAAAGTATTCCGTGTGCTAAGATTGCGAGATAGATCACACGTTCAACTCCAAGGTTCCTTAAGTGCGAATAGACCCAGTTTGGTTGATGTGTATTGCTGTGTTCTTACGAGGGGACTTACACAATTGTTCAGATTTCTTGCAGTTAGCAGCTAATAAATGATTTGGCAATGTAGCTTGTTATCCTAAAACTAATCAGAAATGTGCGGAAAGTAAAAGAGTTTAGGGCCTAAGATACTTATATTCTACTCTAAATGCAGGATATGTGGGGCTCCGTTTCAATAGACTTCAACCAGATTTCACCTAGCCTCACGTTGGACAGCCTCAGTAAAATCGGTGCAATCTTCAAAGGCGTAACAAATGGTTTTCAAATTACGATTTAGCATACATACACCATCACAACGACACATGTAAGTATACAAATCACAACCGAAGTTAGATTCAAGATAATCTCCAGTTGACCACGCAAGGAAAACTTATCATCAACAAGTTGCTAGTGGTATGGAATAAAGCGAAGCTACCTCAATAAAACACCACACATCAACGTAAACTACTTGCATGAAATTAAGCTACTTGGATTCGAAAGGAAGAAGAGACCTTGCTAGCTATTCATGACAAGACGAATTCCACCATCAATGAAAAGATCAATTATCATAAAAAGTGTTACACAACAATCTCCTCAAAAGTTTTCAAAGGGAAAACTTTCTTTCTCTTCCACACTATGCTAAGCAAAATGACTACTATGCAATCTCTCCAATCTCTAGCTCTAATGCTAATGCCTGATCTAATGTCTAATGTCTTACAAATGAGGGGGACTCCCCCTTTATATAGCTAGCCAAGTCCCAAAAGACGGCTAGGGTTACAATTAATAGAGTGGCCAGAATCGTGCCACCTCAGCCCTAACCCTAAAAACTGCCAGAATAGGGAGTGGTACATTAAATGAATCAAAGATTCCCACTCACTCCCAAAATAGTAAATGCAATAAATTCCCCTATTCAGTCTTCTAGAAGATCTTCGTCCAGCAGCGCATTCCCATTGGCCTTCTCTCTGACTGCAAACTCAACAAATCTGCCAAGTACAGCCTCAACCTCATGAACTGAAATAGGCGGAATGCAGTCTAGCTGAAACTCTAATACTGTGACTGAATGTTCATGCCTCGTACAAGATTTTCTCCAAGCAGCTAAGGAGTCCTGCGTGTTCTGGATCAAAGTGGAGAAAGTAGCAGTATTCTCAAAGTCATCCTGTACAAAGGTCTTAACATCTGCGAAGAAAGGCACCAACAAACCCCTCAAATTATCAACACTTATCTCATCTAGATTCAACCGCCTAGCAAATATAGCCTCAAAGGTATTCTGAACTCCATCTACAATGTTGGCCATAGCCTTATGTATTCTGGCTGAATCTGCCTGTGCCGCATCGAAGAAGCCATGCCCCGTGATAGCTGAAGAATACCACCTAGAGAAATCATACCTGTCATTCTCCTGAATGACACCTCCATCAACCAGCAATCGCAATGGAACATGTCTCAATACCTCAAGACGCTGGATAACTTTGCTCTGGTAGATAGAGGCATCACCCCAAGCATGATCCACTGCCTCCATCCGTGCTAAAATATTAGAGGCTTGCTGAAAAGCAAAAACAAGATCCTCCATAAACTTCTCCGTCTCAGCACGTACTCCTGTGACCCATTTATCAGCCTCCTGTGCCATCCTTCCCAACTCTACCAAGCCGCTGATCAACTCTCTAGGCACATCTGCTGGAGGCTCTATCACTGGTACATCCTGCCCTCAAGAATGAGATAACTGCTGTACATATCCAATTAAGGCCTTGTGTTCTCTTTTCAACTTCTTATACTTCCCTTCTTTCTTGAATAATCTATCTTTGAGGGCAAGGAAGGAGTTATCACATTCTTCTACAATCTGAGCACCAGTGGGGCGTCCCAAATCTAGAGTAGTGACCACATAATTCTCAGGTACTGCTTCATTCCGGTCACACTCAACTCGTGGCACAGCTACGTGAAGGGTGCGAGAGCCATCCTCTTCAGTGGAGATCTTCGAAAATTTTCTTGCTTTCTTCTTCTGTGGAGGTGCACTGATCCTGTTCAGAAACTCCTCCATCTCAACTGCTGGATCAATCTCCTCACTGGGGCTTCTTCTCATTCTATCTTTAAGCCAATCGGGCACATCATACTGTATATCGAAGGGCTGCTGCTCCTGTGCCTCGACTTCTCTAACCTGCTCAACCTCTACATCATTCTGGCGAGGCTCATCGTCCTCAAGTGGTTGAGTATCACCCGACACTATATCATCATCATCGTTCATGGCCGCCTCTAATTCCTGCTGAAACTGAGGGTCAGTAATAGTCCCCTCATCATCCTGCTGATCAACCCTAATAGGTGCGTTGACGCTCTGGCCAACCGACTCTCTCCGTGGAGGCTGAATATTATCCTATACTACTTGTACCTGGTTCAATGCAATCCTCTGATCAGCAAATAAAGAGACCTCCTGTATGCTTGGAGAGCGTGTCTCCAAGGGTGTTGCCACTGTGACTCGTGGAGGCTCCGGCTGAGTAGGCTCCTATCTAACTATTTCCTTCTTCCTGGACTCTGGACCTCTTGTGATCCGTTTCTTTCTGCCAGTGGTGGGCGTCCTGTGATCTCCCATCATGTTGTAAGTCAAGGCAATTGACCTACTCTTTAGCCTGCTCACCCGTTTATCAACCCATGCCCTGGTGAATGTCATGACTGGGATAGAGAGAGTATCTAAATCAGCAACCTCGGGCTCTGACCAATCCACAGGTGGAAGTGGAGTATCTCGAACAGCTGCATAATCTGGATGGACTACATCCATATCCTCATTGACTTGGTCCGGAACTGGCACAACCTCACACTCCCTGATCAAAGTAATAGGCAACCGAGAAAACATCCTTTTCCTCACTTCAATCTCATCTACTGCATCAGCCCAATAATCCTCTATGGTGGCCTTATGTTTGAATTCTTCTGACAACACCCACTTGATGTTATGGTGTGGATCGTAGTGCTGTCGGCTAGTATGATATGAAAAATGATAAAACTGAAGTTCACTTTCAGCCTCTCTCGCTGCCTGCATTGAAGGACACACCTCATCCGAGTTGCCCATGACAATTGGAAACTCTATTCCCCCCTTCTTCTTCTTTTGAATTTTGTCAAAGGCTAGCAACTGTCTAGATATCTCTAGCATTAAAATTTTATCTGTTGGGTATTTAGGCAGCCTATATGGGTATGATGAGAAACCTTGCAGCCTAACGTAAGAAAATCTCGGAAACTGTATGAACCAACACCCATACCTCTCAATCAGCTCTTGGGCCTCCCTCGAGATTCTGTGATGTAACCGCTCCTGAAGCAGCCTCGTGATATACATGGTGAAGGCATCGTTGACACGCGTGTAGTGGGTTGCGTTTGCCAGATGCAACTGTGGACAAGCATCATATATTTTAAATTGGTGGGAGCCACAACCAACAGGTTCCTTATAACAGATCCCCCTGTACTTCGTCATCCGTGCCAACATGTAGATAATGTAGGAGCTCATGTAAAATGTCTTTGTTCTTCTTAAGCTCAGGAGCTGCTCATGTATATTGTCGCTGATCATCTCGGCCCAATTGACATAGTCCTTCCCCTCCAACACGAGGTTGATGTAGTAAAACATCCAAGGCTCAAAAATAAATGATTGTGCACAGCCACCAACCCTGCTTAGCATCATAATGAGGTCACAATACTCCTGCTTCACGTCATCTGCTATGATCTGTTTTGGCAACTTCGTACGAGAAGGCTTGGGAGTGGTCATCCATTGAGCATTAATTGTCTCCATGCGTCGCTCAAAAGCAGAAGCATACATCCGCTCCGCCCGTTCTCTAGATTTATAAATCATGCTCCTGCGCACCGGGATCCCAAAAGCTTCACCGATGGCTGCCGGAGTAAGATTAGCAAGTACTTGGCCATCTGGTGACATGATTGACCGATGATCCTTCTCATAGTAATTGGCGCACTCCATTATCAGCTCCGAGAATTGGATGGCTGGTGGAAAACCAGCAGCTGCATACAACCTGCTTCGAACGATATTGTGGGAAGTAATTGAAGGCCGATGACTCCCAATTCCAAACATTCTGTTCTTGGAGGCCTCCAGGTTGACGGAGCCCAAGTTAGTGTCTGTCAATTTGCCCAGCTTTGAAATAAACTTCGACTCTGGCATGAATGTCTTGCCCAGCTTCTTGATCACAGCTTGTCTGGACGCGCCATTGTCCTTTCCAGTTGTCCTTAATTCAGCCATCTGCAAACAATGACATTCATCAGCAATTTAATTTAATAAAAATGATACATGACATTACATAGGGGCTGTAGTCAACTTCTAGAAGCTGCAATAACTCTCGTGTTTGCAAACCTCAACTTATTTTCTCCAATAAGTTCGGACTTCAACACTTAGAACAGATTTCTAAGTGGACTCTAGTGACTTCACTACCCCAATCAGCAATCAGCAACTTCGACTTCTACAAATTCGTATTTCACACCAGCAATCAGCAATCAGCAAGTTCGTGCTTTTAAAGTTCTCAACTACTTCAATTCACTGCAAGGCGTCCTCTCAGCATAATCCTCAGCAAAAGCCTCTCTAACCAGCAAGGGCGTACCTCTATACTTCAGCAAATACTTCTTTAACCAGCAAGGGCGCACTTCTTGACTTTAGCAATTGCACTTCTCAGCAACTCAAGGCGTCTCCTTCAACTGCAAATTTGATCAACTTCTAAGTGCGCCTCTTCAGCAAACTCAATTCCTCAGCAAAATTCGAATTCCTTCAAGCTCTCCAGCAACTTAAGGCGTCCCTTTTTAACTCAGCAACATTCAGATTTCAAACTCTTCAAGCAACAGTTCACTGCAACACTTCACTCTTAGAGCAAGTTCGACTTCCTCAGCTGTGAAAACAAGTAAGAAACTTGCTCATTTTATAGCTAAAATTCGAATTCTAGAAGAAGTTAATTTTAGCCAGTGCCATTAAACTCCACTACTCCACTTCAAGAATTCGAATTTTCCCTCTCTGGTGTTTCTGACACTTGTCTCCAGTCGTCGGGAATCTTGTTCTTCTAGAAACTTGACTTTGACTGGCGTTTTTGAATTTACTTTTGAAAATTTAATTTAATTCATCTTTTTAAATCCACCAGCCGGAGCTCTGTCACTTGAATTCGAATTCAACTCTTCATTATCTCTTAGAAAATTCATCACTGAAGAATTCCATCAAAATTATCTAGGCAACTCATCTCGACTTCATCATTCGAAGAAAATTCATTTTGAAAACACATTTTATTCACTCTGCCTTAGAAAATTTTAAATTTTCCCTTAGGAAAATTCACAATTTGAGCACTGATTAAATTCTTCACTGAAAAAGTGTCGGCGTAGTTCAGAAGACTTGGAAATCCATCTATCACCGCAAATGTCCAGTACCCAGAAGAAAATTTTCTTCAGAATGCTTCAAATTCATGGGTACCCAACGAACGGGTTCATTTAATTTTTGAAATTTGAACCTTAGAAAATATAATTTTCACCATTTTAAATTCATTCTTCGCCTGTGATCATTCTATGTTGCTCCAGTTCAAGAAATTTGAATTCATTTTGCATTATCATCCACTTCTGACTTCATCACTGAGAAGACTTTGCTCGAGCTTCGAAAAATTTCACCACCTTAAGCTCTGGGCGTATTTTCTAAGAGAGAAAATAATTTGCCTTAGAAAAATTTTAAATCATCACACGTTGAGAATTTGCCTTAGAGAAAATTTTAGTTGCCTTGCCAGTGGAAGAAATTTCATCAGCTTAGAAAAATTTTATTCACAGAGGCGCCTTGCATATTTTATCTTTACTTGCCACTCGCAAACACTTCACATCTTAGAAAAATATTCCAACGCCTAGGCAAATTCTCCAACACTTAGAAAATATTTTATTTTTACCCAAGGCGCCTAGCACTTGCCATTTTATTTCCACCACCTCACACATTAGACTTGAAGAGGAAAATCTCGTCCTAGCATTTTACTCTCAACACTTCATACGCCTAGCATTTTCTAACACCTTATAACTCCCCTCGAATATTTTTCAACACACACCACGCCTTAGAAAATTTCCTAACACTTTACCACCTTCATCACCTTTGGCGCATTGAGAGGAAATTCAAAAATTACGCCCAATACTCACCTTCACCACCTCACACGCCTAGCAAAAATCCTTTAAGATATCACCTTAGGCGCATTTGAGGTTAGGAGAAGAAAAACGCCTATCTTTTACCTTGCATACCACGCCTTGGCACAATTTTCACCCCATTTACCACCTTTATTCATCTTTTACCATCAAACTTGGGCGCATTTCAGCTTGGCAAGAGGATGACCTTTCAACTTCCGATCTTTTGTCTTGACATGCACTTGTTTGGGCGCATTTTAGCCCTTGAGGGGGATAAAAACTTTGACCTTGTTGACCCTCTCCTTGCTTTGGGCGCATTTCCATGCATGTGAAGGACGAAATTGTTTGACTTGTTGACTCCTTGGACCCTTGGGCGCATTTTACCCTTGCTGGTGGATGAACTTTCTCCAACGTCTTTGGGTGACTCTTCACCTTCTATTTTTTGTCCTCACATGGCCTAGTTTGGGCGCATTTTGGCCTTGGAGAAGGATGAAAAGTTTGACTTTGCTTTGACCTTCCTTGCCTTGGGCGCATTTTACCCCTGCTACAGGATGAATTTTGCAAGTTGGGCGCATTTGGAGGGGTGAGGCGGATTTCTTACACTTAGAAATTTTTTCAATCTCCTGAGCTTTCCTTGGGCGCATTTTGGCATGCCTGCAGGATAAACCTCATTGACTTCTCCTTGACTTTTTGCATCTTGGGCGCATTTTGCCCTTGGTGAAGGATAAACTTCATGACTCAAGAATTTTCTTGCCTCCTCACTAGCTGGGCGCATTTTGCTGGGTCTTCTGGACGAAGTTCCAGACTTAGACAAATTTTCATCATCTTTTGCCAGCTTACGTGCCCTGCTATTTATAGTAAGCTCTCTGAATTTTGCACCTCTGAAGCCCGGAATGACTTGAAATTTTGCACACTGCATTTTCATTACCTTATCAACCTGTCGGCACTGCCACTTTTAGTCACCCTGCTATTTTTAGCATGTTTCTGAAGGTGGTTTACTATAAATAGTAACCTCGTGTTTCTGATAGCTCCCATGCTCTGATCGAGTTGAAATTTGAATGAGGCGCTCCTCACCACGTGACCTGCTGGCCGACACTGACGCATGCACTTGATTTACTATTTTTAGCATGTTTCCAATCTGACTTACTATAAATAGTAAGTGCTCCAATCGACTTGAAATTTCACCAGCAGATAGCCTGAAGGACGCTGATCGTGGTGGTTTACACCGGATTTCGAAGATTTTGACCTTTTACGCCTATTTTTAGGCTCCGAAGCTGGAAACCCTAATTTGCTTTGCATGCGTATCAAATGAACTCTATTTGTCTTCGTTTCTGTGGCACTACGATTGGCTCGTAATTTTGAACTGCTGGGAAGCGACTGCCGGGACACACCTGCTAAAAATAGCAAGTTCCTTATTGAGTGAGTATCTTCGTTTGCATGTCAGACCATCGCGAAGCTCTCGAAAAACCCATCGGAATCTCGACATGCAAAAGAAACCCGACATGCAAACCCTAAAATAGCCTCGGAAGGCTGAATTCGAAAGTAGTCGTCTCGTCTTGCATGTTACATCATCGCGAAGGTCTCGAAAAACCCGAAGGAATATGCCAACATGCAAGGAAAATCTCTGCATCTGCACCACGAAATTTATCGAATTGGACTGCTAAAAATAGTAAGTTGTCCGTTTTTGCTCAAATTTTGCACGCGAGGAGTCGATACACTCTGAATGCCGTGTGACTGTCGAAATCTCGAAAATCGACAAATTGCCCGAGTTTCATACTTACTAAAAATAGTAAGTACCTCAGAATTTGATGAAAATTGGCTGGAAGCACACTGACAACAATGTTAAGCTCAATCTTCACTTTACTCACTTTACCTGACCCTGGACTGACCAGAAACGGTGAAACCCTAATTTTAGACTTGGTCAGTTTCACACTTAAACTCACTGACGGGCGCAACCCCTGAGAGGCGGACATCAAAAAAGAGACAGAGCGGGAGAGAGAGAAGAAAACCCAAGCCAAAAGACCAGAATGGAGCAGAAATTAGGGGGTCCCCATCTTGAATGGGGCGATGTGTGAAAAAGGTCACAACAAGACTGCTATTTCAGGTTAGCCTGCTATTTTTAGCCCATTTCTGAAGGTGATTTGCTATTTATACTAACTGCTTGCTTCTGATACCTCCACAGCTCCGTTTGATTTGAAATTAGAATGAGGTGCTCCTCACCACATGACCTGCCTGCTAACATCGGCGCATGCAACTGATTTGCTATTTTTAGCCTGTTTCCAAAATGACTTACTATAAATAGTAAGTGCTCCATTTGTCTTCAAATTTTACCAGCAGATAGCTTGAAGGATGCTGATCGCGGTGGTTTACACCGGTTTTCGAAAATTCTGACTTTTTGACCTTTTCGGGTCCTAAAGCTGGAAACCCTAATTTGTTCTGCATGCATATCAAATGATCTCCGTTTATTCTTGTTTTTGTTGCACAGCAATCAGCTCGTGATTCTAAAGTGCTAGGAGGCAGCTGCCGAGATGCACCTGCTAAAAATAGTAAGTTCCTCACTGAGTAACCATCTCCATTTGCATGTCACATCACTGCGTAGCTCTCGAAAAACCCGTAAGGAATATGCAGACATGCAAAGAAAACCCTGACATGCAAACCCTAAAAATAGCCTCCGAAGGCTGAACTCTGAAAGTTGTCGTCTCACTTTGCATGTTACACCACTGCGAAGGTCTCGAAAAACCCAGAAGGAGTATCCAGATATGCGTTGAAAAATTCTGCATCTAAGCCCTGAAATCTGCTCCGGAAACTGGACTGCTAAAAATAGCAAGTTGTCTGTTTCAGCTCAAATTTTGCACACGAGCAACTTAATGTGTTCTGAATGCAGTGTGACTGTTGGAATTTCAAAAATACTGACATAATGCCCTGAATTGCACACTTACTAAAAATAGTAAGTAGCCGGAATCTGATAAAATTTCAGTGGAAGCTTGTTGGAAGCACACTGACAGCAACGTTAGTCTCTGTTTTCAATTTATTCACCTTGCTTGACCTCAGACTGACCAGGAAAGATGGAAACCCCAATTTTCAGACTTAGCCAAAATTTCACGTTAAGGTTCAACGGAGGGCCCATCCCGAAAAGACAGACAGTAGAAAAGAGAGACAAAAACAAAACGACCGAAAAACAAAGCCAAAATTAGGGGGGGAACAAAGCAAAAATTAGGGGGTCCCTATTTGCAATGGGGCAATGTGTGAAAAAGGTCACAACTGTTCTCATCAAGAGAATAGCCACATCAATGATTGTCCTCAATCGAAGAATAATCATAGCTTCCATTCAAGGGTGTATCCCCTTAGTAAAAAGAGTTATTCAAAGTAGAATCTTGTCAACAATGTGACTTCATTTCAAAAGTGTAAAGCGACTAACCAAGTAGCCTCTTTAACTCATTAGGTAAACCCACCTATAGTTCTAAGCATATAGTACTACATAAACTCAAGTGATTTACTTATTCACATAGGTGAGTTTCAACCTTAGTATACCCTAATCCTGAATATAATCAATATTCAACAATCAATGAAATCAAGTAGGTTATCCTAAACCTATGTGTTCCAACAAGAACAATATACAACCCATCCAAGCAAGTTATTCTTAACCTATTGGTTCCAAAGCATAATCTAGTAAATATTCCAACCTAATAGGTTAATCTTAACCTAGGTTTCAATATACTTCTCAACCCAAATAGGTTATTCTAAACCTATGGTTTCATTCAAGTATAAGGTAATGATCAAGTGATCATAAATATAGAATAGTAATATGTAGTCTCATCCTATCATAGTTCTTACTATCTCTTGTTGACATTTTGCTAAACCTTATTATTCCCAATGCCTCTTAGCATCATAAGCCATCAAATAACTTTGCAATGAATAACCCCTAAGCTATCCTAGCTTAATCATATCTAGTATAACAATACCTATGACAAACAATTCCTCCTATTATGGAGTAATTACAAACACTTTCATAGAAAAGCATAAACAACTTTTTCCTTTCCAAAGCAAATGTTATGTTTCCCTAGTGCAAGCAATCTCAAGTAGTTCAAACAAAGCATTCATAATTCAATATTTCATAAACAAAGACAATAAAGGAAGATTAGATCCTCATGCCTATAATACGCTTAACCAATAGATTGTCTTGTCACTCAGCCTTCCAAGCAGCAACTTCCTAGCTTCACTTAGCTCTCTCAAAGACAATACTACACTATAACTCCTTGCTCAAAACTATAATAAGCACTCACAAGTTAACTCACAGCTCTAACTCAATAACTCACAGCTCTTAGAAATTGCAGCAAAATAAGTTTGCAAAAGAATGTGTTCCAAATAAGAGAGTTTGCCTCTCTATTTATACAGCAAAAAGAGATAATGCAGCCTACAAAAGAGGCAATGCAAAATGACAGCTTAATCCATGCAAATCGACTCACTCAACTCAGCTAAAAGGTGGCAGTAATCAAAGAGTTTACTAAGCATAAAAAGCTACAAGTCGACCTCTATGTTTTGACAGCAACTTAAGACTAATTCAATCTGCACATGATCAAATGGTGATAATCAATTTGTTTCCAGAATGGACTTCTACAACATTTAGAACTTCATGATATGGCACCAAGCAAGCAGCTTTCTCCCTAATGTTTTGGCGCAGCCCTTACTTATTGAATCAATCTATATTTAAAATGCAACACATGCTCAAAGTTGACTAAGTCTAAGCTTAGCAGAAAACAGAGGAATGAAGAGTCATTCGGGCGCATAAATATGCTTTAATCAATTCTTTGCCTTGCTGTAACTCTTCCTATTATCATGCATTTTACACTTTACTTTCCATCGCTTCATGATAAGGCGTCCAAAGGTAAATTGTTGTTTACTAAGTCAAAGATATTCTAACTCATAGCATCAACTATGTTATATTATCCATATTGACTTAACTGCGTAATACATAGCATATTGTTCGATCTTTACTCATTGCCAATATATATTATATTTGGCCCTTAAATGCATTGCATATGTTATATACAATCGGCCTATGTTCATGTAAATAAAATCGGCCTCTAGCATTACATATGTTACTTGATCTTAAGCATATATTCGTATATAAACATATATTCATATATTTACATATACATATATATATGTATATCAACACACACACACACACATATATATGTATATGCATATGTATATTAATATATATATTTATATATTACGACAATAAAGTATGTATACATTCAATATGCAAATAAATACAAGTTAACCTCATAGTAATAATAATAATATCGATTGTGTATATATATATATATATATTCCTCTATGTACATGTATACGTATGTGTACATATATCAATACATTTGTATGGGCATATCCGTTTGCCAAACATACGTGTGTATCAATACATGTATACATATGGATATATGTATATAGTGTATATACATATATATATATACACATTTGATTGCACACCAAGCACATACACATTTATTATTGTATTGATAGGTATCTACGTGCGATATATTTATACATATACATATACATACATTCCACGTGTTCACCTCATCAATACAAGCATAGTAATATAAGGAAGAACTCATAAGCTCAAAACATATAAACATCATTCAAGCATGCATTCAACAATAATCATGACCCTTACTAATGCATACATTCATACTAAGGATGACTTACCAATTCTTGACACAATAACTTGACTCATCCATTCTACTGTGAGTGTGTATGTAAGCTCAGATAAATTTCATTTAGGCTTATCCGACCAATCACTTCTCCTGAGTGATACTTCCCTTCCACCTGGAGGATTGAACCTGTCCCTACAACCAACTCAGTACATTTGCCATGATAGTTAGACATTCATAATAAATCCATATGCATCTTAAACTTTAGCATATTCATATAGTAATACATGTTCATCATTAATGTAAACATAATTACTCTTTCAAAGCATTTATCAATACTTTCACATAATACCTATTTCAGTATTCCATTCTTTTACAAACATATTAAAATCATGATTGCATTTACCATCCTATTTACTCGTGAAGGCAAAAGCAAATCAGTAACAAGACGGGGTGTGACAAAGCCCCAGCTAACTCTGCTATGTTTATTGGGTATTAGAATATATAAAATTAATATAAAACTAAAACATAAAATAGTACTATAATTATCAAATATAAAATTATAAATAAACGATTATGATTATGATCGTTATAATATTTTAATAAAATTTTATTATAATTATAAATATTAATATAATATTGTAATTACCAAAATACTAAATAATATCATCATATATCGATCAATATAAAAGTTTGCAACGATTATTTGCTAAGGGTTGAATAATTAAATACATGATGAATATTCCAATACTGTGGCAAATGAATAACCGCAGATGATAAATATTTCATCATCGGGTATTTCTTGAAGAGCCCGATTCTTCAGTCGACGGTTTATTCCTGTAGCCGTCATTCACCTTGTCTCATCCAGAGTATTAACACTTTTATAAGATTCAGGAGTAATCGAACGCAACATCCAGTGTCGGGGGTCTCACTAACGAAGCGACAATTAATCGTGGAGTGGGGATTGCTGGACATAAGACGATTTTACTAGCTCTGTCGTCATCTTATGATATATAAACGCAACCTCCTGAGAAATGGCGAGAGACATCTCAATCATTATGATTGATGATTATGTGGAGGAATGACATAGTTAAACAATCATTGTTGTCTATCGAACTTTCTCCTGAAGTCAACATCCTGTGCAAATCGTGAGATCTCATAACCAAGGCAAATGATGCCACAATACTCAGTGTGTTATTAAGGGATCAACCATAGTAATTTTTCGCTCCTCTTCTATGCCAGTTGCAATGGTTACTACTATTAAAAATTGTCTGTTGTGTCATACCAGGGAGGTACGTTACTTAGAGATAAAGCAGCAACCTAAGTAATTGAAGACACAGATTAACAGCCAAGAAAATAACAATTATAATTACCAAATTAAAGGTAGCAATACTTAGTGAAGAGGTGCGATTATAATTGTTAGTCATGAATCAGTTTCCACAGGGCAGCGATTACACAAGGGATGCATCCCTAGTCAAAAGGTAAATATGATTCTTGGAGATTGACATATAAAAGGAAAGGCATCCAAGACAATTGGGCATGGAACAGAGTTTGAGGAATAGTAAATTGGTCTAGCAAATCAGGACGCCCAAAGAGGACCAATTAATCAATAATATGGGTTGCACAATAATCAAGAATACTAGACACACAACCTGGGGATATTCGCATGTTTCAAGAAGAGCTATATTCAGAAACATACATATTAAGTGTCCCCTCTGCATGTTCTTAGAAGAATTACCATTGCAGATTATACATCACAATTTATAGCAGATAAAGTTCATCCTTATCAGCCATCCCTCAAAATATTGTATAAATATCTATAATGGTAACTATGACAATATTAGCCATTGAAGATATCTCTTAGTAGGATTAAAGACTTAACATTGAAAGTTATTGATTTTAGTCTATTTGAATATCTAAATGTAAAAGACTAAAGATAAATCCAACAAGGGACATTATAGGTCCTTTGCAAAACGACACTACTATAGAGATTTGGGACTCATCTGCCCTTCCCTCAGAACCCCACAACATCCTACTTTGCTTGTTTCCTCAACCGGATCCTTAATTAATCTTCTTGTTGGAATTCAAGCCTCATCTACACACGACAGGAAAATGGACTGCATTAGGACATGTTCAAATACCTTGGAAATTCCCATGATCTAGATACCTATGAAAATTTTGTAACATTCAACTTTACAGGAGGACCGATGTCGAGTGGAGTGACATTAGGGTGACATCATCAAGGTCAAATGACATCAACATGATGTCATCAAGGTGGGGAAAAAGAGTGGAAGTGGATCTGCAAAAATTCAAGCTCCATCGAGCTCAATCGAAAAATCCATAATGCAACTACACCTTTAGATTGGACAACTTCACTTGGAAAACCCCACAACTCCTCCTTTATCGCTTTGGCCTTGGCAGAAAACAAATCTCTAACTAAACCACATAGAAGAAACACTTCCATCTGCACTCCCTAAATGATGTTTGGTTTAGTAAGAAATCCCCACAAAAGTGGAAGATTGATCACTATCAAGTTCAAGTAGAAAGTCCATCAGCATCAAAACATTAAACTTGGTCTTTCAACTAGAAATCCCCACAAACCATCTATTTGTGGAACTTTGGCTTCCATAGCATCATGAGAAGATGGCCTCCTTCTCATAAGGATATACTTAGTCAACCTCTATCGGCACCTACAGAAACTCAACCTCTATCGGCACCTATGGGGAAAATGTCGGCACCTGCACTATTGAAAGACATTCAGCTCAAATTAAAACACCCACAAAACCTAATATGCATGAAATCCTTGCAAGGCTTCACTTGCGGGCCTTTGGTCTTTATCGGACTTTTGCAGGAAGATCACACCCATCTACCCACAATTTTATACTTAGTCAATTCCAAGCTTCGAATGGGCCCTTGCAGGAATTTGGGCCGCATTTGCAACCATGGGAAAACCATCTGAAACTGCAACTATAATTCATATCCAATGCATTTAGGAATTCTCGCAACATCCAGATGGAAGTGAAACATTCACTAACCAAATGACATCACCTTTCCCGCATTTGTAATTTCTCCTTTTCCTAGGCAATTATCAGTTGCAGAGGTTAGTCCATCATTTGGTTCTCGTGGACTAACAGGGTGCTTAGGGGGCCATCTAAGGGCGTTTGTGGACTTGGTCAATCAACCATTTGAGCTCAATCTGTGTTTCCCAGCTCAATGTTTTCAGGGTTAATGTTGTATACCTTCCGAAGCTTGATTTGGACACTTTGTCCAACTCCATACTATTTCTAGTAAGTCACTGGAGGTTAGCGTCCTGGTCAGTTGGGAGTATTTCCATACTAGGAAAGTTGATGGATTCTCACCATGAGTTATCCTAGCATTTATCATTGTCATGGGTATTAAATTTAAATAACATTAATAATTAAATTAAATTAAATATTTAACTTATTGCGTTATTTATATATTTTAATGACATGATAAAAAGGCATTATAAGGAGTTTTAAAAGATTATTTTATAATATAAAGTTGGACGCCAACTTAAGGGAGATATAAGGTGGGAAATAAAATAAATAAAATTATTTTAATTTGCCAGCTTGGGCGTGGGGATTGGAGGGAAATATAAAATCCCTTTTGTGAGCTCATTTACACGTTCATGTTGAGAAGAAAATTGATAAGGGTTTGCTGGTTGGACTCTGTTGATGTTACTTAGCAGCGTTGGGTTGCTTCTTTAGATCCATGCACTTGAAGGCAATTCAAATGATAGCCTGAACGGCTATTTGAATTGTGAGTTTATCATTTGAAAAAGTCACAACTTTCTATAGGGGGCCGATCTCATGAAATGGCGCGACCTTATGTTTGTAATTAATATTTGTTGAGGCACGAATTTCTATAGAGGCCGACCTCCCTTGATATTGATTTATATTATTTGTAATTACATTTTATGAAGGCCAACCTTGCACTTGAAGAGGTGTGACCTCTCCACCATCATGTATATATACAACCTCATTTCATTCCATTCATCCATCAAGCAAGTTCATTCCATCCTTCACTCAAGTGCGAATTGTTTCAAGAGCAGATTGAGATCTGTAGGAGGCTGAGTCTATTGTTGGCAGATTGCATCACCGTATTTCTGTAGTTACATCAGATTGTGGTGTTATCTCTTGGCCCTCTTATTGGCCTTCATTGTAAAGGAGACTTTGTTTTGAGACTCAATATATAAGTGATATATTGTTGTTGGGTTTTTCTCCCTCAGGAGGAGGGTTTTCCTAGGGTATCTGTTGTGTTGTGTGTTTATTTTTTTAATTAATTTATGTGCACTTAAATCTGATATTAAAATTAACATGGTATCAGAGCGGGTGTGAAGTAAGATCTTGATCAGATTGTGCATTACAGCGATACTCTCTTTTCTCTCTCTCATTGTTGAGTAATTCTATCTCTTCGTCAAGATGGTGAACAGGTTGAAGATTGAGGATAGGCTTGAGGGAGCATCAAATTTCACTTCATGGAGGTTCAGAATCATGCTCACCTTGGAAGAGAATGATTTGGCTGATTTTGTGGAGACCAAAGTTCCCGAACCAGAGGAGGAAGAAGAGAAGTTGCAATGGAGGAAGAAAGATATCAAGGAAAAGAAGATGTCGGTTGATTCCGTAAAGGATCATATTGTTCCTATCATCTCTAAGACGAAGATGGCGAGGGAGATGTTCAAGTCTTCGGAAGAGATGTACGAAATCAACAACACAAGTCGGGCTCTTGCACTGAAGCAACAACTCCATCATGTGAAAATGGCGAAAGGAGAATTGGTTATTGCTTACTTCATGAAGATTTCAGAGTTGAGAGATCAACTCTCTAAAATTGGTCATGTGGTAGATGACAAGGACTTGACCATGCTTGCTCTTAATAGTCCTCCTTCATCATGGGAGTCTTATATTCAAGGGATCAGTGCAAGATCAAAACTTCTTAAGTTTGATCGGTTGAGAGTGGATTGCATTCAGGAGAAGTCTAGATTAGTTGCAAGAGGAATTGGTCAAAGCTCCACTAATGAGGAGATTCATGTTCTTGCCACCCATTCATCGAAGAAGAAAGGGAAAGGTGGAAAGAAAGGATACTTCAAGAGAAATAGAGATAAGGAATCCGATGGTGCCCCCGCATTCAAGAAGAAGAGAGATCTTTCCAAGATTCAATGCTTTAGATGTGACAAGTATGGTCACTTTGCGAAAGAGTGTCCCTCTAGGCCTAAGCAGCAAGCTACCATAGCAGATGTTGGTGAAGTTTCTCCACAGAAGGATTCTTGTGATTACTTATTTTATTCGGCTTTGTCAAGCAGCGTACCTACTGACACCTACACTTGGTTGATTGATAGTGGTGCCTCTCGCCACATCACCGGATTCCAAGCACATCTATCTAACTTGGTAGAGAGAGATTCTAGTGAACAAGTTATTATTGGAGATGATGCAAGTTACACAGTGAAAGGAGTCGGGACCTCTACTCTTCACCTGGATTCTGGCATTACCCTACAGCTGAATGATGTGCTATTCGTTCCAGGCATCAAGAGAAACCTTGTTTCCATTTTAGCCTTGGAAGACAAGGGATACCAAGTTGCATTTTCAAAGGGTAAAGTTCTTGTGTGGACAAAGAACTCAAGTATCAAAACTGCTCGTGTGATCGGGGTTCGACATGAGTGCCTCTACAGGCTATGCACTCGGCCACTTCAGGCGTTGGTGCATGATTCCTCAAGATTGTGTGATCTTTGGCATCGAAGATTGGCTCACCTTCACTTTCGAGCCCTACCTATCATGATGGTCACGGGCCTTCCAAAGTTCGACCAAGAGCACGAAGGTACTTGCAAGGGCTGCGCTTTGGGAATCTGAGGAAGTATTAGAAAGGTTCAAGGAGTTCAAAGCTCAGGTGGAGAATCTTTCGGCGAAGAAAATCAAAGTTCTGAGATCCGACAATGGAGGAGAGTACACTTCTGGCAGCTTTCGGAATTACTGCATTGAAGCTGGGATTAAGAGGGAGTTCAGTGTCCCTTACAATCCTCAACAGAATGGTGTTGTTGAACGGAAGAACAGGACTATTGTGGAAGCAACGAAAGCTATGATCCATGACCAAGATCTTCCAACATTCCTTTGGGCAGAAGCATCCAGGACAGCTGTCTATGTTCAGAACAAAAGTCCCCACCAAATCCTGGAGAACATAACTCCTAAAGAAGCCTTTACTGAAAAAAAGCCAAAAGTGAGTCATTTAAGGATCTTTGGATGTCCAGTTTATATTCATGTACCAAAGGAAAAGAGAACAAAGTTGGAGCCTTTTGGAAAGAAGGGGATATTTGTAGGTTACAGTGAGACTGCTAAAGCTTACAGAATCTACATTCCAGGTCAAAAGCTAATTGAGATCAATAGAGATATCACATTTGAAGAAGATGTTACATTCAAAAGATCCAAGGGCACCCAGATGGAGATTGATAATGAAGAGCCTTCACAGGATATGGAAGTTGACCATTCTCCTGAGATTCAGAGGGAGGCTCCTGAACCAAAAGAAAATAATGATCCTATTGAGCCCTTGGAACCTACTGATGGGCCTACTGATATTGTGATTGGGAGAAAAAGACCTCTTTGGGCTAGGAAAACAATGCAGGAGGCAGAAAGGGTTGCAGCTCCAAGGGGAACCTTCAAAGAAAGCAAGAGACCTCACAAGTTCTCTAGTTATGTTGCTTTGATGAGTCAAATTATTGAGTCTGACCCTTCCAGTGTTGAAGAAGCTTCTAGTCAACAAGTTTGGAAAGATGCCATGACAAAGGAGTATCAGTCAATTCTCAAGAATGATGTTTGGGACATCGTTCCTAGACCCGAAGGAAAATTTGTGGTATCTTCAAAATGGCTCTTCAAGATCAAGCATGCGGCTGATGGGAGCATTGAGAAGTACAAAGCAAGATTCATGGCTAGGGGGTTCTCACAAAAAGAGGGAGTTGACTATGAAGAAACATTTGCTCCAGTTGCTCACTATACTTCTATCAGAACCATTATTGCCATTGTTGCATCTAGAGGATGGAAGATTCATCAGATGGATGTGAAGACAGCTTTTCTGAATGGTGTGATTGAGGAAGAAGTTTATATCGAGCAACCTGATGGTTTCGAGGTACATGGGAAGGAGTCTCATGTTTGCAGGCTAAAGAAGGCCTTGTATGGTCTTAAGCAGGCTCCTCGTGCATGGTACGAAAGGATTGATCGTTACTTGTCAAGCTTGGGCTTCTCTAAGAATGATGCCGACTCAAATCTGTATTTCAAGGTAATTGATGGTGAAGCATTGATTTTGGTCTTGTATGTTGATGATTTGATTCTTACTGGTGAAGAGCACCTCATTATCAAATGTAAGGAGTTGGCTTCTGAGTTTGAAATGAAGGACCTTGGGCTCATGCATTACTTTCTTGGCTTAGAAGTTTGGCAGAAACCAGATGAGATGATTCTAAGTCAAGGGAAGTACACTATTGATATTCTGAAGAGATTTGGCATGTTGGATTGCAAATCTATGTCTACGCCTATGGAGACCAACTTGCACAAGTTGAAAGAGGCTGCAACTAGTTCAGATCTGGTGGATCCCACATTATATAGGCAGTTGATTGGGTCATTGATGTATCTAGTCAACACTAGACCAGATATCTGCTATGCAATGAGTGCTCTCAGTCAATTCATGTGTGAACCAAGGCAGATGCATCTTGTTGCAACGAAACATATCCTGAGATACTTGTGTGGCACAGTTGGATATGGGCTAAGATATACTTCAGATGCAGACTTAAAGTTGCATGGTTATACTGATTCTGATTGGGCAGGATGTGTCACTGATCGGAAGAGTACCTCTGGGTGTTGCTTTAGTTTGGGATCTGCGATGATATCTTGGTGCAGCAGGAAGCAGTCATCTATAGCATTGAGTACAGCAGAGGCAGAGTATATTGCAGCTTGTGTGGCAGCTCAGGAAGCAGTGTGGCTTCGGAAGCCCCTTGTAGGATTGTTTGGGCAATCAATGGAGCCTACTATCATTCATTGTGATAACCAAAGCTGTGTGAAGCTTTCTGTCAATCCTGTGTTGCATGACAGAACCAAGCATGTTGAGATCAAATACCATTATATTAGAGATATGGTATTGAGGAAAGCTATATAGTTGAGGTATATCTGCACTGATGAGCAGACAACAGACATTCTCACCAAGCCTCTCTCCAAGATAAAGTTTGAGTACTTTTGAGATAAGCTTGGTATGGTGGAGAATACAGTCCTAACTGAGAAGGAGTCTCAGTATCAGTGATCCTCATTAATGAGTTATTCTCTATGAGAGAAGTTCGAGGTGAAATCCCTTGATTAATGAGTTCTTTGTGAGAGAAGTTCAAGGTGAAATCCCTTGATTAATGAGTCCTCTGTGAGAGAAGTTCGAGGTGAAATCCCTTGTTAATGCATTTCTCTTCGAGATTTGAAGTGAAAGCCCTTGTTTCCACCCTCTGGGAGAGCCATGGTGGATGTCGTGTGTGTGACTCCATGACAGCATCACATGAGAGAGTTCGTGATGATTTGTTCTTGTACTTGTGTTTCACCCTCTAGGGGAGCCATGGTGAACATCACGATGAGGTGACAACATCACGTTGAGTGATGGGCATTTGTACGTACCATCTATGGGAGTAGCCATGATGGTTGATATCACGATGAGGTGATATCTAACATCACGTTGAGGTGATGTCTTTTGCAACTGGAAGAATCACCCCTAGCTGAGAGGGAGTGTTGATGTTACTTAGCAGCGTCGAGCTGCTTCTTTAGATCCACGCACTTGAAGGCAATTCAAATGATAGCCTTAACAGCTATTTGAATTGCGAGTTTATCCTTTGAAGAGGTCACAACTTTCTATAGGGGGCCGATCTCATGAAATGGTGCGACCTTATGGTTGTAATTAATATTTGTTGAGGAGGCACGAATTTCTATAGAGGTCGACCTCCCTTGATATTGATTTATATTATTTGTAATTACATTTTATGAAGGCTGACCTTGCACTTGAAGAGGTGTGACCTCTCCACCATCATGTATATATACAACCTCATTTCATTCCATTCATTCATCAAGCAAGTTCATTCCATCCTTCACTCAAGTGTGAATTGTTTCAAGAGCAGATTGAGATCTGTAGGAGGCTGAGTCTATTGTTGGCAGATTGCATCACTGTATTTCGGTAGTTACATCAGATTGTGGTGTTATCTCTTGGCCCTCTTATTGGCCTTCATTGTAAAGGAGACTTTGTTTTGAGACTCAATATATAAGTGATATATTGTTGCTGGGTTTTTCTCCCTCAGGAGGAGGTTTTCCCAGGGTATCTGCTGTGTTGTGTGTTTATTTTTTTAATTAATTTCTGTGCACTTAAATCTGATATTAAAATTAACAAACTGGAGAGTCTGAAAATCTCAGCTTCATTGAGGATGAAAACTCTCATGAGGAATAGCATGCTATAGGAGTGAAAGACCTCCCAAGGCTGCTATCTGATAACTTCGTTCAGGAGTTGTGCCCATGCTTCAAAGATTGTGATCAGTTGTTGAGGATTCGAATATCATAATATTATTTCTCAAATTCAATTCGGAAGGTTAGAGGTTATCATTCAAATTTGAGGGCTTTGCAAAGAGAGGGTTGGACGCCATAATTAGATGATTTCAAGGTTAGTCGTGGTAACTCAATACACTCAGATTTGGGTGCCTTTCATACTTAAGCTGGGTGTATGGTTGAAGGATTTATTGCTGCATAAATCTTGGTCAATTGGTATCCTGTTCATAGGTATTGTGCCAGCATTTTGAGAAGAATTAGTCATTGCTGCTGGTCAAGGGTATTGCAAGAAGGGGTGGCATTTTAGTGGTTGACCATTTGAATCATATGCAAGGAAGAGTTATTGGTGAAGCTGGTCGAAACTCTTTCCTGGCCACCACCTTAATCAATACCTGCAGTATATTTGGCTGCCACTTCTTGTTGGAGAGACTTGCAAATGTTGAATCACCACCTCCTCACAGTCAAAGTGTAGTTTCATAGTGTATGGGACGGCTTATACCAGGAGAGCCGTGTGAGATTTGGGAGCTCACAAGTTGGTCTTGCAGAGACATGAAGGGAATCCTACCTCTCATTATTGTGCACAATTCATAGCTGCATACTTTTGATTCCATTGTGGGATATTGCTGCTGGTTGCCTTTATCTTCTCAATGATATCACAGCCCTTGGAAGGGTAGAGCTGGTATCGACTTGGGAGCTGATCAAAATCATCATTATTCCTGTGCAAACTCCATTAAGGTCAGAATATTGTATATCTGCTGCCTTGTTACTAATCCTCAGAAAATTGGGTACTTCCATTGTTGGCTGCATTGATTTAAAGGGAGAACATACATTTCCAGAACACCTGCACTTCGATCAATGAAGGATATCTTCCAGGCCTGCACATGCAATAAATATATTTCTATTCATTTCAGACTGTAAAAGCAAACTGTTCTGTTATTTCCAGATTATATGAGATTATTACACTTGGATCTATTGTAGTTGTTCATACATTATATTGCACTAAATATAAGTCTCATTCATTCTATGTGCAAATCGTATTATGAGAATTGTATGGTGAAAAGAAAGTCTGAAAACACATGAAATCAAGAATGCAAACAGTTTGTCAAAATTACTCATATGTCAGACGAAGTAAAATCGCAAAGAGAATTATTCCAACTGGGGTGGTACATTACAGCATTGCAGGAAGAATCATCAGAATTGACAAAGTATTGGACTGAAATAATGTTCCAGTGCACATGAAAAGTTCTGCAATGTTCCGTAGCAGCTTGAAAGCCCACAACTGACAGCAATCTGAAGTCTCGCAAAGATTGGGTTCAGATGTAATTCTCTGCAAGTATCCAATAGCAGCTTGAAAACCCACAAGACCATAACTTGCTCATTTTTTACCGAAAATTCACCAAATTTGATCTATGACAACCCATTTGGCATTTTTGCAAGATACCAAGCCCAGAAACTCCTAACACTCATACAATTTTGGATTATTTTGCATTTAGGTAATTTGACTAAGAGGACAAGCAAAGGAAACCACAACACAAAAGCATTAAATTATACAGCATGACCCAGATAGATCTCTCAAACCGGTTATAACTAACGGGCCATATGGTGGGCATAAAATGCCAACGACTACTACTTTGATCATCTCTATTTGTTGGGTTCTATCTACATTGAGGGAGGCAAGGATAACTGTCACACAAACAAGAATAAATAACAATATGCCTGGTTTTAAAAATTTATGAGAATGAATAGCTTACACAAAAAACCTGTGAGATTTTATGATCCCACAAAGAATGATCAGTAGCGTATTAATGTCACAACCCCTATTTTTATGGTTCGTATTTTACAATGTTTGATTAAATTAATTGGTGGTGAAATAAAAGTGCAATGAAACAAAATGAATTAATTATATTTTAATTAGAGAATTCATTTTTCAATTAATTGATAATGCTTGTTATTTAGAATAATTAATTTAATTGCAATTAAATGAAAATACCTTGTTATTTAGGAAAATTATTTTATGTGCAAGTAAGTGATATTTCATTAATATTTATTTAGAATAAATACTTAAATTGCAAAATTAAAAAGACTTTAGTGGGTGGTAGGGTGGGTCCCCTCCCTCTCATCATGTTCCTTCTTGCACCCATGAAATAGCTGGAAAAACAAGAGGCAAAACATTAGAGGACAAGTGGAGAGGGTAAGGGGCGTCGGACGAGGGGTGAAAGCTGACAGTGCAACAGCAAGGCCACATCATCGCACATGCCATCGCAAGCAGCCGGAGGAACGTGGAAGGAAAGATTTCAAAAGGCGACGGTCCGGCAAAAGAGGAGATCTCGGAGGCATCGGAAATCTTGATGACACACTAAGCCAAGAACAAACAGAGCAACACGTGGAGTACGGTCGTCAGGGAAGCCTCACACAAAGCGGCCGGGTGGTAGATGTTGATTTTCACGAGGCGCTAGTTGAATGAAAGCCGAGGGTGGTAGGACAAAATTTAACTGCAAGGACGGATTGCCTCGCTTAAACATCATTTCAAGAACGGATTCAGTGGCTCAGCCTCGCTGGATACGGGTTCTTTAAATGAGGATGGATAATGGCATTTTTATTGTATGGTTTTCGAATTTGTTGTGTTGGCTGTCTTTGTGCAAGGAAAACTCGACCGGAGGGCTGGCATTGGCGAAGATGGGTAAATCGAAATTTATCATCACTATTTCAGTAGAGGGACTGGAAAGCTTTGGGGTTGACACGCCTGTTTCTTTGGAGGCGACGGAGAGGCAAATTACTTTTAGGGAAATCATTGATCAGAAGTTGAAGAGAATTCTACTTGAGGACGATCCCTTAACCATGGTAGCAGTCAAAATAATGTTAGGGAAGGGCCACTTGGAGAGAAGGGAATTTGCGAGGGACAACGCACATATTTCTTCTCGATTCCTCGCCGTCATGCTGGACCTGGAAGTGCCGAAGGAAGAAGCAAAGGAGATAATGGTGCATCTTTTTCGGGGTGATCTGTTAGGAGGGCTAGAAAAGACTTTGAAGGCGGCATTCACTGGAAAAGGAATCCTGCGTCCATCGGATATGGAGCTCCTGTGGGAAACGGAAGAGGCAGTAAAAGTTTACCCCTTCCTTCTGGATTTAAAAGGACCAGGGCTCATGCGACACAGAATGGTCTCGGCCATGGCAGTCAAATTTCTGAAGAGGAAGCTGAAGTTGGTGTCGGAGGAGGGCATGGATTGGGTGGACGACTTCACCCTGTTTGCAGAATTGAACGGTTTTCTGTGAGGCTCTTTCCCAGTGAATTAACATTTTGTTTATAAATATAATCGGTATTGGTCTTTTGGAAAATATGCAGTGGGACTGCATTTTGTTTTGTATCGGTCGTAGACTGCTCCTGGGCTAACAAGCTCAGTTTTATAGGTCTAGTTTTCATGGTAGAATGGTGGTCTCTCCTGCTTCACAGACGAACTATATATTTTCTTAAATCTAATGCAAAATCATACCCTTACGTATGAAAAAAAAAAAAATTAAAAGACTTCCTTATTATTTTCTGAGGATAAATATTTCATATGCAATAAAAATAGGATTTCTTTATTATTACTATTGGTGAATAAATATTATGCATGAAAAGAAATATTAATTTTAATTTCAAGATTAGGTATTCGGAATAGGGGAGAAATCTTTAAAAAGAAGGAAACAATAACGGAAACACACAACATAAGCTTTCTTGATCTTTCTTCTCTCTACAAAAAAAAAAAGAATAATTGAAAATGGGTGATGGGAAGAGGGGATGGATTACAAATTCTCAACAATGGAAGATATCAGACATTACGCAAGAAAACTAGGAAGAGGAGCAGCAAGTAATGGAGAGGGCTGTGTTGGAGAAGAAACGATATCAAGACGGCTTCCCGTGCATATTGTAGACGATATATACATTACAGATGCCTGTACAACTGAGCATATGGAGAGAACGTTCGATGGGGATCCTGAATCTAACCATATCCAAACTCTTGCTTCTTATTTGGGAAGGGAGAATGTCGATAAAGGTTGTGAAAGTTAAAAGGATAATATGCATAATGGAGAAGATGATCATATGGAGATGGTGCTCCTTGGGACTGCCCCTCAGTCAGGGTGGAAGAGACCAAATCAGGAGATTTTACTAGCAGATATGGACAACATTCCAAGAGGATTGTACTCCACCCAAAACGACAAACACTCTGCATGGTAAGTCTCTTAAATGAAATTTCATGGATGATTTTGATCAATTTGTGTTACCAAGAAGCCTTCTTTTGATTGTCGAATGCCCTGTGTGATAGTAAAAGCATGCAAATTATGTTTAAATTTCAATAAACTGACTGCATCTAGTCTTTCTTGGGAAACTTATCTTGGTGATTTTGAAAGTGATGGATAATTTTCTGTTTACCAATATAAAATTTCCTTCCCTTGTAATAATTTAGGGATTTCTAATTTCAAAATGTATGTCTTGCCTTCCAAGATTCTCGCCTTGTCCGCATTACACGATGCTAAAAGCATGAGATCACATTTCTTTACAGCATTTCTCTAGAAACTCTCGTGCATTCCATCTATAACCACAGACCATTTTCCTTACATTATGCTTTAGCTTCCATTTTGAACATATCCTGCAGTGATGGTGTCCCATAAGACCACAATTCTTTGAGGTATTTTTCCAAATGGTTCATGTGCCTTCTCTATGCTCCCGCATTGTGCATGCATGTATATCAGGGCATGCCCTATTCCAAAGCTCTCATTTTGGCGCGGGCAGAGAAGATGTTGGGAAAGGTTGTAGAATTTGGCTTTACACTTGCCCATACATTACATGAATGTTTCTAAGCCTTCTTAACAAATCCATTTTGAGCAAATCTTGCAATATTGCATTGCATGAGACCACATTTGTTTGAGACACTTTGTAAAACAGTTCACACACCTTGTCTATGCTTCCACTTTTCTTTTTTTGTGCATGTCTAGCAAGATACTCGTAATTTCCATATATGGAAAAAGCTCCCCTACTTTTATACTTTGATGGATGTCCCTTCATGATTACCATAAATCTATTTTATCGAGCATTATTATAGTGCAAGCCTATCTTTCAGATCGTTCCATTTTAGCATCACCATTAACCTCTGTAGGAATATAGTCTACGTTTCGGTAATCGGCTTCATGCATACCTGAAACCATGGTTATTCAAAAGTTGATAACTCATTGATGATTCAGTCGATATATTTCGTTACAATTCATCTTTTGGAGATTGTTAGATGTCGATACACGACAATTCTCTTTATATTTCTAGCTTTTACAATTGTTGCCTGGTTCCACAGTTTAATAGCATAGTATTTGTAATTCTAGAACATTATCAATAGTGCATTTAGGAAAATCTAATTAGGTTTCTTGAATAGTCCCTTATCTACAATTGCATGTCAATGAGATTGTTGGCGTAACAACTAACACCTCTGGAGTAAAAGTTGTTATGAACAGCCTATGTACACTACGCAATGACTGCTCTTCAAATTAGGAGGGGAAGCTCCCTCGTTGTGCTTTGACAAAAATACTTGCAAAGGGAAATAAGCTAAACTATGTCCTGTCTTTTTGTTTCAGCTGTAAAGGCACAAGGCTTTCTTGAAAGAACTTATACGTTGCAGCTGAGTATTTTCTGGTTTTGCAGATCTACTAACTACAACTAAACTTAATCTATCCAATCTCCTCAGGAAAACAGAGCAAGAGGAAACGGAGCAAGGTTTGACTAATTGATGATAAACGAGTTTAGATTCTCTACTTGAAGGCAAGGTGGCGCGACTATCATCTCAATCTAAACAAGCTTATTGGGCACAAACAGATTTAAGAATTTACCATGACAATCTTATGAAACCCTATGTGGCATAACACTTGATCGAAATAGTAAAGACTTCACAAACAGCTTTATCACCACAATCTCACGAAACCCTATGTGGCATAACCCTTGATTATAATGATAAAGATTCACAAAACAGATTTATCACCGTAATTTCTCGAAACCCTGTGTGGCATAACGATTGATCACAATGGTAAATATACATAAAACAGATTTATCATCTCAATCTCTTGAAACCCTATGTGGCATAACAATTGACCTCAATGGTAAATATGCACAAAACAGATTTATCTAAACTATGGAAAGAATCCACCATTACAATCTCTTGAAACCCTATGTGGCATAACAATTAATCGTAATAGCGAAGACACATGAACAAATACCAAAAGAGCAATATTGAGGGCAAGGTAGGCGCAGCATATATTTCTCTCTCAAGCAAAAGTTATTTACAAATGACCAAAAGCTCTTATTTATATACATCAAGGTGTAGGGAACCCTAAAATCACCTTGAGTCATCTACAGTTCTTGCAATGCATGCAAGATTTGCTGCCAAACCCTAATGAAATAAACTATACAATTAACTGGGAAGCTACCATCAGTTAACCGAAACATCTAATCTAAAAATGGACAATTGTGCAAGCATGCACGTCCTTATTGAAAGCGAGTTAACTGGAAGACTACCATAAGTTAACGTAAAACCCTAAAATAAAACTCCAAGTGTGTAAAGCTGATCTCAGAATAGATATGCATGTGATGACAACATCAAGTTAACTTGAAAGGGTAACACCAAGTTCAACTCGTGTGTGTAATGTCTATCCTGAGAGGTGGGAACTGAAGTTTACTATGTGTGATCTCGAGCAATCAATCCCTCAACGAGATTGTTGATGTATCACTATCTGGAGCTATGAGACTCTGTCGGAGAATGCTATGTCGATGCAGCATGTCCTCACCAGCTGTAATCTGAGACTGAAGTTCCCCTCTACTCCTCGTTGCCTCATCGAATAATCTTGACATGGTATGGTGAGTAGTCTTACACCAACGGTCTCCCCACTGAAAATGGTATGAATAAGTGCCTAAAGCTCTGACTGAACGTCAGTAAGCTCAACATAGGCACCACCCTCGATCTGGTAACGACACGGTAAGCGAGATACTAGAGCTCTCACAAACCGGAGTGCACTAGTGACGTGCTCTCTACTCTCAGTCAATTCTGATGCCAAAGTGTCTTCTATCTTTGCCCTGAAAACCAATTGTGTCTTCCAAGAGTAGATAGCTTCTCTGTCCTCTGCATCTGTGACTGCATCATACGCCACACTCAGGTGAGCAATCATAATCTCATCTCGGGGTTTGTTAATAGCCATATCTCGTTCCTCATCCTGAAGACGAAGACGGAGCTCTCGTGCATTGTACCGCAACTGATATAACTCTGTGAGCATAGTACGGCCTCTAGCAACGAATTCTTCTTCCCATTCCTCCAAATGCTTGCCATATGCAACTAAGTGATTGAGTTGACTTTGCTCTGCTGGAGGCTCAAGCATCGGCGGGAGTGTGTTAATGGCATCTGGTCTGTGTACAAGGCTAGAAATATACTGACGAAGCTGTCTGATTTCAGCCTTGAGGGCTGCCTTATCCTCTCCGTCCTTCAGTATTCTATCCCTGGCACTGTCTGTAGCAACTTGTAGAAGATCAACCTGAGTCTGACGTGTGCTACGACCAAGGTTAACTGTGATAACTTCAAAATCCTGAGATTGTAACTCAGCCAAGTTCTTACCCTGTGGAGGTACGGCAGTTTCAATGACAATCTCCATATCAGTGTTTCTCTCTACGTGAACCATGTTCTTGACTCTCTTGTCTGGCGCATCTTGGTAAATGTCGTCAAAATCAGAATGATTAAGAACATAAGATGGCTGCCTCCTCTTCCTTCCTAGCTGAGCTTCGATCCAAGATTGGTCTCGGCTAATGCTACTAGAAGGGTCTGCACTAGCGACAGGAGGTATTGATGAGTGAGTGTGTAGAAGACCCTCTTTGCGGGGTGGAGGTCTAGAAATCCAATTCAATGTAGTTACGGATGATGTGCGGCGGTGTAGGAACTTGAGGGTTTGAACCTGGTCTTGGCAGACTCTGAGAACAACCTGCAGGCTGGCTGCATGATAGGGCATGCATTGGGCTCCGTATGTATATGTGATGTGGCGCCTTGCCCTTTGAATTGTTGGGCGCTTGACCTTTCATAGGAGGATTACTCCTTTTCTTTTGTTTAGGTTTTGAAGAGGAAGGTAGCGAAAGATTCACCACTACTGGCGGCTCTACTCTGGGCATACTTACCCTCTTGGTCTTCTTGCTATCGAGGTAAAGTATCACATTACGAATAACCTAGCCGGCCTCTCCTTGACCGTTGCATATTCAGCCAGGCGTGTGCAATCTGCTGGCAGCGGTTTGTGTCGACACAACTCTCTGGCCGAGGAAGAACTTCTCCCTCGTCATCGGTAACCTCCACATCTACGATAAGAAAGCAATCGTAAGGAGAGAGAAGCGGCCGTGCTTGCATCTGCAGACAAAGTCATCTGCTGGTTGCCAGTAATCCTCCACAGAAGGCTCGTGATATGTGCCTCCGGCCAAAGGCGAGGTAGCCATAATATTTTGAAGATCATAGGCGTTAGCTTCAACAAGATACTTAAGATGATATTTCTCAGCTCACTTGCCACCGCAATTTACTATCAATGCCGACTTGCCAATACATTTCCAAGCTGAAAAGGAAGTTGAAGAGATAGTGCATTACTGCGGCGTAGAAGACGATGAACATCATGCATCTGTCTTAGGAATTCCTAAAAGATTGTCTTATCCGAAGGATAACGTGGAAGCATAGCTGGATTTCCTGTAAAGCCGTACACTCGGATGTAGGTGTATGTTGGGAACTGAATAAACCAATCTGCCCATCCATCCATCGCTGCTCTGGCAACTGCCGAGATACGAACGTGCAATTCCCGGTCCAAATTCCTCACTGTATAGGTCAAGAAAGCCTTGTGAACACGTTTGAAATGACGTTCAGCTCTAGTGAACTCAAGCTGATCATAATACTGGTAGACTTTCTGAACACTGAGAATGCCCACGGTGTTTAGCCCTCGGAACTGACCCTAATAAGCGATCAAGTACACAAGATACGAACACATATGAAACTCATGAGCAACCATGAAACTGGTGATTTGCCTGTGGAGAATATCGCTGATGAAGGATGCCCAGTCATAATGTTCCTGCCCAGAAATGATGCGACCAATAACGTAATACATCTAAGGCTGGAAAACATTTGCATGTGCTTGACACGAGACACGATTAGGGGTGATTAGAATCGCATACTCATCCTTGTATTCACATGACCCACATTGTTTGTAATCTGTTCTTTGCTTGTTTAACCATCTTCTGCCATCTTCTTGACACTTGTCCATATAAGCATCAAATGCCCTCGCGTACTCCGCTAGAAACAACTAAGTGCATTGCGGTGTTGAGGAATGCAAAACTCCTTCGATGTCCAAGGTTTGACCTTTGCAAATGTTAGTCGTCTTCTTGCTATCTCGAGTAGTAGGGTGTAATGCTTAATACAAGCCATCAGATTCAATACGATTGAAGCGGAGATAATGGAAGCGGCCTCTAATAAGCTAGACTGCTCAATATTTTGAATGATTGAACTTCTGATCTTAACTGGATCTAGCACTGCTTCTGGCAATACTTTGTGAAGGTCTGTCTCAACCAACCTGAGAAAATCATGAGTAAGGATGGTTTTGGTCCTGTATTCGAGCTGAGTGAACTGCATTCTGAAAAATTAGCCTGTTGACTGTGAACTTGACTATATTCTGACAAGATTTCTGGAAGCTAAAAATAGCCTGCTAGAGTTAAAAATAGCCTTTCGAAGAATTATTTTCAGCGAAAAATCCGAGATATGGGTTTTGTCCAGAAAAGGATTCTAAGACAACCCAAAATGTCAGTTTTGCGAAAATTCAACTTCTACTCGATCGTACAGAGATTTTTCACTTGAGAAAATTAGTAACTCAAGAACAAACGTTCTAAAGTTAAAAATTCGTAAAAAATCAAACGCACAATTTCAACTCGAGGAAATTATATGAGAATGATCCAGATACTGAGACTTGTAGAATTCGCCAATTTTAGGAACATGCACACTATATCTTGAGAGAAATCTAAGATTGAAGGATGAAAAAGACGTTTTTATGATGCCTTCTTCTGTGAAAATCGCCTTAGATTTCTTCAGATTGCTGACAATTGTGAATTTTATCCTGCAAAAAGATTTGTTAAATAAAATTGCCTTGAGAATTTGATGAAGATTTTGCCTTTGAACTAGAAGAATTCGCCTTGTAGTGAAAACCACGAATTTTCCTCTCTTGAAATTTGCGCCTTTTGTTATGAAGAAATTCGAATTTCTCTTTTGAAATTATCTTGAGAAAATACGAATTTACAATGAAATTTGAGAGTGCGCCTTTGATTCCTGAAGAATTTGTGAATTTATTTTGAGGAAAACGCCTTTGAATATGAAAAAATACGAATTCCTTTGGAGAATTTGCGAATTACTTTTGAATGAATACGCCTTTGAGAATTGATAAAATTCGATCTCCTCTTAATAAAATTCGCCTTTGAGAAATACGCCTTTGAATATTGAAGGATTGTGAATTGATATAGAAAACGCTTTGGATCTTGAAATACGCCTTTGAGAACTCTGAAGAACTTGCGAATTTTGTTAATATGAACTCCCTTAAAGGTGCGCACCTCACCTTCTCTTCTTGAAGAAATATGAATTACTTTGAAGTTACTTTGAAAATTGATAAACTTCGATTGCCCCTTTGAAGATATGAATTTGCTTTGAAAAATACGAATTTCACTTAAGATTGAATTTGCTCTTAATGAAGCCGGTATTGGCATGGTGTGATGGTTTAAAGGTGGCATTGTTGTTCTTGCCACCAAGGTTCAAACCCCATTGGGGTGGTATTGTTGAGTGGTTGTATTCCGGTTCATAGCTCCGGTTCAAAAGCGTTTACCCCTTAAATAAAAAAAAAATTTGCTCTTAATGAAATCGAATTTCCTTTGAAAGCTCTGTGAATAATAATGAAGATGGCGCCATACTTAAATAAGAAGAAATTTGCACCAATTTGATAACTGCAAGAATTCAAAACCCTGATGAAAATAGAAGACCTCTGATTGGTTGCCTTTCAGTTCCACTGCCACTGACTGGAAGTTCGAATTTGAATAAATATAATAAAATATTCATTATCATGCAAGAGCGCCAAAAATAGAAAATCGCCATCTTATGCATATTTTGAACTTCAGTTGACAATTTTGTTGAAGCTTTGAGATTCATCGTTGAGCTTTACCATTTCCGAAAAGTCAACTCTTGAGCATATAGGCGTCCATTTGCTCAAGATACTTCACTTTTTATTAACTCCCTATTTAATAGCTGATAGCACTGTTACGACTGGCCAACTTCGACACTGATTTCCGGATGACCGGGTGATGCTGAGACTGATCTGAAGAATTCATCGGAAAGCCTACTGAACAAGGAAGAAATATGTGGGAGACCTCTTGCAAAATCATCGTTTAACCCCTTGAAAATTAAGGCGCCCACGATTATAAATTGCTTATGCAGGTTCGAGACGACCATTTCTCAAGCGCCATCGACACTTGAGCGGTTGATCTTTGAGCAGTGCACCTAGCGACAAGAAAGCGAAACTCACTTGCATGCCAGGAGACGTGCATCCAACAAGCCCATACACCACGACACTTGAAAGGCGTGTTAAGGGCCTCAAAATAAGCATACAGCTCTGAGTTACTGCCCAGTGTCATTTTCTGAAGGCAGACTTTAGTCCAAAGTACCCTACTTTGACCTCTAATGCTCACGGGTAGATGGCCAGTCATACACTACTCTGTTTTACTTAGGACAGCGAAGGGCCTAAGAAGTCTGGAGGTGACGAACGAAGCGCTAAGACCTCAAACTCGGTCGTGTTGTTTAAAATTACACGCTCTAGGCAATGATTTCCGGATATTTTCACTTTCGGCATCTGTAAGACCGCCACCGCACATCTGACGTTTGCCAAATCGAAGGTTGATAGCTAGGCTCGTTGAATAGGAGAAAATCAAAATGATTAAGCTCAAAAGCCGTGAAAGACTTGACGAACAAACATCGTGAGGCCTAAAATGGCCTCTAGGCCAGCAAATACTTGAAAATCTCGTTGTTGGTCCGCCCGTAATTACGTGCTTGATGAATCGCCGCCCGCGATCTGGAGCGTGGATCGACGAGCGGATGGTACATCTCAGCGGAGCTGGGCTAGAGTATTACTGATGTTAGGAAAACTCTGTCTGCAAATTTCGCCATCTGGAGGGTCCTTTAAACCAGCGCCCCTGGGCTGTACTTGCACTGGGAACAAACGGAGAAGCTCAGAAACGTGAAAACTCCATTTTAAGCTGATCTTCGGATGACTGCCGCTGGAGTTCTGAAACTCGGATGACTACATTTGATATCTCGTTGAATAAGCAGACTAGTCGAGAACAATTTGACTGTATCCGCCATTGAAAACGCCAAGATTTACCCCCTCTTTTAGATGGGCGCCCTCAGGCTAGAGGCGCGCTTTTGCCTGAAAAAGACAAGTTTCTCACCTCTGGAAATTTAGGGATTTCAACTTCTGTTGCTGTTTGCCGGAGCTGTGAGTCTTGGAAAGCTTCGCCGGATAGCTCGACGGATAGCCAGACTGATTCTGAAGAGATTGACTGGATGCTTGAGCATTTTAAACAAGATCTTGACCTTCAACAAGCTGGGCGCCCCTGGGCTATACTTGCACTTTCTGACTTTTCCTTTGAAAAATCTTCATAAATTGACCATTAAAAACTCCGTTTCGATCACTGAAATGACCGTGTGCAACGTGAAATGCTATCGTGAGATGCTCCTCCATCGTGAAAAGCTCTATTCTGAGTCTCTGCTTCAGGCTCTGATCAATAAAACTGACTTCGACTGACAAACTATTGACAAAAACTCCATGCTTGATATTGCCCAAAACTGTGTTTTACATCATTTTAGCAAGATTTAAACTAATTTATGCAAAATACCTTGATGAAGCAAAAAAAAATTTGGTTTGGGTACAACAGAGATCTTAACATTCTTTCATTCCAAGTGATGTCTGGATATTCAAATAGGCAAATGATACTTAATATTGGAATACGGTATCTAAAATATGGTATTGTTTAACCACTAGATAGTAGGAACCATGTAAAAATAGTATATGAATCTTTAGATGAATTGATTGAATATGTAGAATGATCTGAATATGCTGAATGGAGGGATTAAGTCTAATAGAACGAATATGTTGAATGGGATGGACTTGCTTAATAGACAAATAGAAGGAAAATGAATAGGTCATAGGTTGAGCATGTTGTTTAGATTGAATGTGTAGATTTAGAATAAGTGATTGATATGTGGAAGTGATTGAATATGTTGGGAATATTGATAGGTTTAGATTGATTTTTATAAATATTGAATACAATGATCACTGATTAGCTGAAATGTGTAGAATTGTTATGAATATGATGGAAGAAATGAATTTGTGGAATGTGCAGCATATCCATTGAGAATATGAAATATGTTGGAAATAGATAGTAAGTTGAATAGGTTTAGCATGTTGAATACGATGATTAAGTGAATACTTAGAATGTCTTAGATCTAAGTTCACATCATTTGAAGAGAAATTGAGGGAACTTGTTAAGTATGCATTTATTCTATATTTCATCACTTGGAAGGAAAATTAGGAATCTTGTTTATTAAAAGCATTAAATAGTGTTACCTTATAAAATATTTTTACCGTCATTGATGTAATAGTAACCCACCATGCCAAATCATCGTGCATGTATCATGTGTATATTTGAGCTAACATTTGTGATGAAGATTTCACGATTCAAGAAGCATTCCAGTCAAGATCTATCACAATCAAGCAAGAGCTTAATGCTAGAGTTTCAGTGAGTTGCAACGTCATAATGTGATCATTCTTCATTCATTTATCTTATTTCATTTTATTTCAAGGTTTGAATACCAAAATGGGGTTTGACCAAGGCAAACCCCTATTCACTAACAATCATTGCAGGTCTAGGTGGTTGACACATGGATGAGCAAGCCTTTCCTATGTTTGCATCATTAGGTCGGTCAATTATGTAGTCCCTGTAATTAATTTATTTTGAAGAAAAATGATTCTTACTGACAAATCGTTTATCTGACTTTGTTTTTGATATACCTTGATTCATTGAAGTACATGTTATTCCATTTGAATAAGTGTTGAAAATTATTTAATTATTCCTCTTTTCTCCCTCCATTATATTATTATTTTGTTCTATTAAATTATTTTGGAAACTAAGGGATATAATTAGTAAATGTGATTTTCGGATCTTACAATTAAAATATTGTGATGAAAAAAGCAAATGGATGTACATTAGGTATGATAATTCAATACACCTTCATGTTTCCTCTACATAAGAAACAACAATGTTTATTCATATATGAATAGCCAATAAAAGCAATACAAAACATAAATAAAGGGGCAAAGAATTCCTTGGTTTCAAATTTCAATCATATTAATACAATCAATCTTTTTTCAATAAACTATCAGTTAGCCAACAAGGAGCAACATTTCCCCTAGCTTTCTTGGATAAGATAAAGGTCCAAAGACTTACATTATTGTCCCTTTCAAAAATCTCAACACATACACGAGCTCTTAAAATATTTTGATGGGGATCGAAAAACTCTTCACAACTCAAAACATTGTAGCCTTTGAGGTTTATAATCTTGCCATTCCTTCCAAATACATAAACAAAGATGTTAGATATTCAAATCACGAGTGTACCTTGGTATATTATTCAATTTTTTTAATGAAAATAAAATTACCTAGTTTTGAATTTCATAGCGAAGTGCCCAAAATGGTATAAATCTGCAGCATAACCAAAATAACACGGTAATGAACTCCCATCAAGTGCTCCCTCTGTATTAGCAAAATTATATAATACCTGTATGAACAGTTTCAATACAATTTGGTAAGTTCAATCATCAAGTAGGTACGGATCAAGTAACAATATAAAAATTAATCATTTAATATAAACAGCAAAGATAGCAGTGAAAGGTAATAAAATAAAACAGCAAAACAGATAAATTAATCACTAAAAAAATGTGTCAAAATCAGTGGCTAATAAACTGATTGAATAGCCAAAAGAAAAAAATTCTTCATAGATATGAAAAAAAGTCTCCATTCTCTATTGAACATAAGTTATCCAACAGAAATTTTCTGTATGCCTGGACTCAACCGAAAAAATTCAGATGGTGTTGAAAGTTGATTTTATATATGAAACCAATCAATCAAGACAAGTCTGTCAAACTTTAAGGGACTAACCAAAAAGTAAGGAAACTTCTGTTAATGTGTGTGAAATTATAGTGGTTTCTACACATAATGTGAATTTCTAGTTTTCAATTCTTTGACAGAAAACAAACAAACAACAAAAAATACATGTCTACATTGGAATAAAATAAATCTGTACAATTTTTTTTATCAATGTCGTAGTTTTAAAACTCGGCAAGTAATCGTTAGAAAATCTCACCGCTGAGTTTTGACCAAAAATTGCAGCTATTTTCTACGAAAAACTTGCAATAGATCTCTAAAAATTAATATAGATCTCTGAAACTCACTGATACTCACAGATTAGATAAAATTCATCCAGTGTTTGATATAAAAAAGGAGCACAATTTTTTTCTTTTTAACCTTGATTTTTTGGATGGACAACTAAACCCTTTGACATTATGGAATTCAGAAACCCTATTAATTTATAAATTTATGGAGAGGTGTGATGGTTCAAAATACATAAGAATTTTTTTATATTGTATTGAAGCATAAAAGATATTACAAAAAACAGTTTACAGATGGACAGTCATAGACTTGCATGTACAGTCAAACAGACTACTGAAGAACAATCAGAATTGCAGTGAATTGTAGTGAAACTGAATTGCACTAACTCTTCATTTGAGAGCACCATGTAAAGAGACTAAAATTTTAAAAAACAAGTAGAATTTCTAGCATTCGTAATTTACATTTAGTGAATATCAAAGGAAAAATGGTTTGATTGATAAAATACCTCTAGAGAGTCTGTCCAAGGTTCCATATTTTGCCTGCAGGTCCATCTCAAGTGAACCCGAGGCGAATTTGGTGAGTACCCACACCCAGCCAACGAATTTTGGCTTTTTTTTTTAAATTACATTTTTTAAACCTTTTTTTTACACCAAAAAGTGCAATTCGCTCCTTGAAACCCTAAGTGGTTTAGAAGACATCAAAAAGACAAAAACAAACTCATTTCTCATATTGTGAATGAAAACAAAAATATTATTCTGTTGGCGTTTAAATTCACACCTCTAGAATGCGTATTTGAAACGGACAGCTATGCACAGATAAACTGCTCTTCAAATTAGGAGGGGAAGCTCCCTCTTGCTGATGGTGTTGAAATAAAGTAAACTAAGAACTAAGTTGCCTATCTTTTTTATCAGCTTAGAGCACAAGGTTTATTAAACACAAACGCCGCAGCTGAGATTTTCTGATTTAAGAACTTCAACTACGACTAACTTAAACTAAAGACGTTTCTAACTTCTCAAGTAATAAGCAGAGCAAGAGAAACTAGAAATGAACAAGGTGGATTCTCTGACAAAATACTTTCAATAAACTCTTTCTCAACAAACATCTACACACTTCAATGTAAGCTGAAATCAAGATCATAAAAGTAGAACACAAATAACGGAAATCTGAGATGTTATATCAAGGCAAAGGAGGCTCATGATTTTATTACTCACACTTCTAGAACAAGACTCACTTCTAACATGCCTGGAACAAGAAATTGCAGCTAAAGAGGCTTGCAATATTGTTCTTACACAATAGAAATAGCAATCACAATAACTCCTTGTTGGCTAAAAGAGACTCAACAATTTGCTATCACAAAACAATTGAACAACACTTGAATAACAAATAGAAGACACAATAGGCTCAGCGTTTTGTTATCACTAGCATGGTTAAAGAAAACTGATGAGCAAAGGCTCTTATTTACAAGCAGAGGAGTAGAGAACCCTAAAATCTCCTTGCTTTCACAATTTAGGGCTTGCTTAGCAAGCAAGCTTTATTACTAAATCTAGAAAGAAGATAACATCTAACACCTAAGAAAGCAGAAAAAGCGGGAAACGCCAACTATTACATTTATCTTCTTTCTCTTCTCAAAGAATGGATAAGAATTATTCCAAGAATAGAAAGAAAGCGGGAAGAAAGCTTCTAGAAGAAAGTTGTTTTAAAGCTCAATCACATCCGCTAGAAAATTAGAAATTGTGTCCCGGTTCGGTGCATCTATGCCATCAATAGCAAAACACCGCTTTTCTAAAATATCTTCAGCATCTGCAACAAATCTCAGGAAATCGACCTCATTGGCCACTTTCTCAAACTTTGCTGACATCATCGAAATATAATTCATCCTTCCGCCAACTAGATTGTAACTATGAACAACACTCTGAAATTGATCCTGCACTTCATCAAGCCCGACGTAAGAACCATCTTCAAGACTGTACTTATCTTTGTGCATTTCCCATATCCTCTCACATTCACCCTTTGAGATAGTGACACTTTCAGGCCAAAGGGGAATTGAGGAGCATTTCTCAATTACGTCAAGTTTCAAACTGCAAATCAATCTGCCATCCACTGAAGGATCTCCCTTGTTGCCAGATTGTAATGCTTAATGCAAGCGATTACAAACTCGAGACTCTGAACTGATATAGGAATAGACACTGCTGTGAGGAGTCCAGAGTGTCCTAGGTTTCTGATTGAGGTGTTGCCTGCACTCTCCAAAGCATGTAAATCAAATACCGGCTTGATATGAGGCAAGTCTGTCTCAGCTGTTTTGATGAAATCATAATAGAGAGCTGATTCAATCTTGAAAACATTGGGAGTGTACTCCATTTCGCAAAACTTGAAGAATGATAGTAAACTCGCCTAGGTTCAGATAAGTTTTAAACAACTTTATATTTTTAGAATGCTGATTTTCTTGCTCCAACGGACAAATTTTTTGAAAATTTTTCTGAGATATGGGTTTTGCTCAGAATTTCGTTGCAAGACAACCCAGCTCGTCCGTTTTTTAAAATTTAGAATTTCGACTGAAAAAGCAGCAAACCCTAATTTCTTCAATTTTTTGAAAAAAGCTAGCACCTGGGTTTTGTTCAGAATATGATTAGAAATGAACCCAGTTGATTAGATTTGCAAAATACGATGGCTGATTGAAAAGCAGCCAACCTAGGATTGAAACTTTCTTGAAAAAAGTGTGATATGGGTTTTCTTCAGGACTCGATTTGAGAGGACGATGATTGAAAACTAATACATCGAGGATTTCACTGACATGCAAATAAAAAGCAGCTGCTGCAACTTGATGAAGTTCTTGAAAATTTCTTGAGAAGAATGAAGTGAAAAGACCCAGATGACTGAAAATTTGAAAATCTTGGCCTTCTTGAAAAATTTGTTCTTCTGGATGAAAAAGCTTGAAAAAGCAAGGGTTTATGTTGCTGATCTGAAAAATTTGATGAATAACCAGCAAACTGAGCTTTTGAATCTTGAAAAATTTCTTCAAACTTGCTGCTCCAATTTTCTCCTCTGAATGCTACCTACAAAAATAACGAAAATTACATTGAAGAGAGGTGTTAAATAGACTTAGGGCTTGAATTAGGTTTGCTTTCTTTTGCTTTTATTTTTTGTTGGCGTAACAACTAACACCTCTGGAGTAAAAGTTGTTATGAACAGCCTGTGTACACTACGCAATGAGTGCTCTTCAAATTAGGAGGGGAAGCTCCCTCGTTGTGCTTTGACAAAAATACTTGCAAAGGAAAATAAGCTAAACTATGTCCTGTCTTTTTGTTTCAGCTGTAGAGGCACAAGGCTTTCTTGAAAGAACCTATACGTTGCAGCTGAGTTTTCTCTGGTTTTGCAGATCTACTAACTACAACTTAAATTTAATCTATCCAATCTCCTCAGGATAACAGAGCGAGAGGAAACAGAGCAAGGTTTGACTAACTGACAATAAACGGGTTTAGATTCTCTACTTGAGGGCAAGGTGGCACAACTATCATCTCAATCTAAACCAGCTTATTGGGCACAAAACAGATTTAAGAATTTACCAAGACCTATCTTATGGAACCCCTCGTGGTGCATAACACTTGATCAAATATGCTCATTAAAAACACTTTTATCATCACACCACCTAAACCCTATGTGGCATAACCTTTGATTATATTGATAAAGATTCACGAAACAGATTTATCACTGTAATTTCTCGAAACCCTATGTGGCATAACGATTGATCACAATGGTAAATAGACACAAAACAGATTTATCACCTCAATCTCTCGAAACCCTATGTGGCATAACAATTGATCTCAATGATAAAGATGTTCAAACATATTTATCTAAACTAAGGAAATAATTCACCACTACAATCTCTTGAAACCCTATGTGGCATAACAATTAATTGCAATAGTGAAGACACATGAACAAATACCAAAAGAGTAATATTGAGGGCAAGGTAGGCGCAGCATATATTTCTCTCTCAAGCAAAAATTATTTACAAATGAGCAAAAGCTCTTATTTATATACATCAAGGTGTAGGGAACCCTAAAATCACCTTGAGTCATCTATAGTCTTGCAATGCATGCAAGATTCGCTGCCAAACCCTAATGAAGTAAACTATACAGTTAACTGGAAAGCTACCATCAGTTAACCGAAACATCTAATCTAAAAATGGACAATTGTGCGAGCATGCACGTCCTTATTGAAAGAAAGTTAACTGGACGACTACCATTAGTTAACGAAAAACCCTAAAAGAAACTCCAAGTAAATAAAGCAAATCTTAGAATAGGTATGCATGTGATGACAACATCGAGTTAACTTGAAAGGGTAACACCAAGTTCAACTCGTGTGTGTAATGTCTATCCTGAGAGGTGGGAACTGAAGTTTACTGGTCGTGATCTCGAGCAATCAATCCCTCAACGAGATTGTTAACTGTATCACTATCTGGAGCTATGAGACTCTGTCGGAGAATGCTATGTCGATGCAACATATCCTCACCAGCTGTGATCTGAGACTGAAGTTCGCCCCTACTCCTTATTGCCTCATCGAACAATGCTGACATGACTGTAAGCTGAGTAATCTTACAGCCAACGGTCTCCCCACTGAAAATGGTATGAATGAGTGCCTGGAGCTTGACTGAACATTGGTAAGCTCCACGTAGGCACCACCCTCGATCTGATAACGGCACGGTAAGCGAGATACTAGAGTTCTCACAAACCGGAGTGCACTAGTGACGTGCTCTCTACTCTCAGCCAACTCTGATGCTAAACTGTCCTCTATCTTTGCCCTGAAAACCAATTGTGTCTTCCAAGAGTAGATAGCCTCTCTGTCCTCTGCATCCGTGACTGTATCATAAGCCACACTCAGGTGAGCAATCATGATCTCATCCCTGGGTTTGTTAATTGCCATATCTCTTTCCTCATCCTGAAGACGAAGACGGAGCTCTCGTGCATTGTACCGCAACTGATATAACTCTGTAAGCATAGTATGGCCTCTAGCAACGAACTCCTCCTCCCATTCCTCCAAACACTTGCCATATGCAACCAAGTGATTGAGTTGACTTTGCTCTGCTGGAGGCTCAAGCATCGGCCGGAGTGTGTTAATGGCATCGGGTCTATGAACAAGGCTAGAAATATACTGACGAAGCTGTCTGATTTCAGCCTTGAGGGCTGCCTTATCCTCTCCGTCCTTCAGTATTCTATCCCTGGCACTGTCCGTAGCAATTTGTAGGAGATCAACCTAAGTCTGGCGTGTGCTGCAACCAAGGTTGACTGTGATAACTTCAAAATCCTGAGATTCTAATTCAGCCAAGCTCTTCCCCTGTGGAGGTACGGCAGTCTCAACGACAATCTCCATGTCAGTGTTTCTCTCTACGTGAACCATGTTCTTAACTCTTTTGTCCGGCGCATCCTGGTAAATGTCGTCAAAATCAGAATGATTAAGGACATAAAATGGCTGCCTCCTCTTCCTTCCTAGCTGAGCTTCGATCCAAGATTGGTCTCGGCTAATGCTACTAGAAGGGTCTACACTAGCGACAGAAGGTACTGATGAGAGTGAATGTGTAGAAGACCCACTGCGAGGTGGAGAGTCTAAATCCAATTCAATGTGAATTGGGACTGTGAAGGCTCAAACCGGTGTAGGAGCTGAGGTCAACTCGTGTAATCGGGCGGCTCAACCCATTCTCAGGATAGGATGTCTGTCAGGCTCCGTGTGTGTAACAGTGACAAGCGCCTTGCCCTTTGAATTGTTTGGCGCTTGTACTTTTTTGGGAGGATTACTCCTCTTCTTTTTGTTAGGTTTCGACGAGGAAGGTAGCGAAGGATTCACCACTACTAGCGGCTCTGCTCTGGGAACACTTACCCTCCTTGTCTTCTTGCTGTCGAGGTAAAGTATACTGTTCTGAATAACTCTACTTGACCTCTCTTTGACCATTGCATATTCCTTGGCATACCAATCTACTGGCAACGGGTTGTGTATCTACCTCGCTTCTCAAAAACCGAGGAAGAACTTCTCCTCAATATTCGAGCAAACCTCCCACATCCTCGACAAGAAAACGTAAATCAGGAGAGAGAGAGAAGCGTCGCGAATCGCTGGCTTACTAACCTCAAATCATCTGCTAATTTGCCCAAGAATCCTCCTCAGAAGGCTCGTGATGTGCCTCCAAAGAAGGGGCGAAGTCAGACACGAGACCAAAGGTCATAGGCACGCTAAGCTTCAACAAGCAAGATACTTAAGATGATATTTCTCAAGCTCTTGCCCTGCGATCTTACTATCAATTGCCGACTTGCACCAATACATTCCAAACTGAAAAGGAAAGTTAAGTGATGGTCTGTGCCTGCGGCGTAGAAGACGATGAACATCATGCATCTGTCTAAGGAATTCCTGAAAGATTGTCTTATCCGAAGGATAACGTGGAAGCATAGCTGGATTTCCTGTAAAGCCATATACTCGGATGTAGGTGTATGTTGGGAACTGAATAAACCAATCCGCCCATCCATCCATTGCTGCCCTAGCAACTGCCAAGATACGAACATGCAACTCCCAGTCCAAATTCCTCACTGTATAAGTCAGAAAAGCCTCGTGAACACGCTTGAAATGACGTTCAGCTCTGGTGAACTCAAGCTGATCATAATATTGATAAACTTTCTGAACACTGAGGATGCCCACGGTGTTTAATCCTCGGAACTGACCTTGATAAGCGATCAAGTACACGAGATATGAACACATGTGAAACTCATGGGCAACTAAGAAACCGGTGATCTGCCGGTGGAGAATGTCACTGATGAAGGATGCCCAGTCATAATGCTCCTGCCCAGAAATGATGCGACCAATAATGTAATACATCCAAGGCTGGAAAACATTTGCATTGCCTCTGACCGAGACACGATTCGTGAGTGCGGGATTAGAATCGCGATACCATTCTTGTATTCACCAATTCACATTGTTTGGCACCGTTTTTCGCTGTTTTAACCATCTTCGCCATCTTCTTCACACTTATCCATATCAGCATCAAAATGCTCACAAGCATTAACGCTCCATAGAAACAACTAGGCTGTTCTGGTGTTGAGGAATGCCAAAACTCCTTTCGATGTCCAAAGGTTTGAGACTGCAAATGACCCGTCCGTCAACTGACACTATCTCACAAGTAGTAGAATTGTAATGCTTAATGCAAGCCATCACGAATTCAATACAGTGAACGGAGATAGGTATGGAAGCGGCCTCTAATAAGCCAGACTGCTCAATATTTTGAATGATTGAACTTCTGATCTTAACTGGGTCTAGCACTGCTTCTCGCAATACTTTGTGAAGACTGCTCCCCAACCAACCCGCGAAAAATCATGAGTAAGGACGGTTTTGGTCCTCGTGATCGAAGTTGAGTGAATCGCGATTCCAAAAATTAGCCTGCTGACCTGCGGAACTGACTTATATTCTCATGCTCTCGTGAAAGCTAAAAATAGCCTCATGAGAGTTAAAAATAGCTCTTCAAGAATTATTTTCAGCTTAAAAATCCCCAGATATGGGTTTTGTCCGTAAAGGATTCTAAGACAACCCAGACCGTCAGATTTGCGAAAATTCAACTTCTACTCGATTGTACAAAGATTTTTCACTTGAGAAAATTAGCAATTCGAGAACGAATGTTCTGAAGCTAAAAATTCATGAAAAATCAAACGCACGTTTCTAACTCGAGGAAATTATATAAGAATGATCCAGATACTGAGACTTGCCAAATTCACCAATTTTAGGAACATGCACAATGTATTTTGTGAGAAATCTGTGATTGAAAGAATGAAAAAGACGTTTTTATTATGTCTTCTTCTTGTGAAAATCGCCCAAGATTTCTTCAGATTGCTGATATTTGTGAACTTGAATCTGCAAAAAGATATGTTAAACAAAATCTCCTCTGTGAATTGATGTAGACTTTGCCTCTGAACTGGAAAAATTCACCTTTGATATAAAAACCACGAATTTATCTTCTTGAAATTTGCGCCTTTGGTTATGAAGAAATTCGAATTTCCTCTGAAGAAAATATGAATTTTATTGAATTTGAGGATTCGCCTTTGAGGAATTAAAATCCGCCTTTGATATGAAATCCGCCTTTGAATCTCTGGAGAACTTGCGAATTTTATTGATTTTATGAAAACGCCTTTGAGGAATTTGCGAATTGTTTTGGATGAATTTGCTTTGAAGATATGCGCCTTCTCTTCTGAAGAAATACGAATTTATCTTTGAAGTTGCTTTGAAATTAATAAACTTCGATTTCCCTTTGAAGATAATGAATTTGCCTTAGAAAATCACGAATTTCACTTAAGATTGAGATTGCTCTTAATGAAATACGAATTTCCTTTGAAAGCTTGTGAAAAACAATGAAAAAGGCGCCATGTTAAATAAGAAGAAATTCGCACCAATTTGATAACTGCAAGAATCGAAAACCCTAACAAGAATAGAAGTCCTCTGATTGGCTGCCTTTCAGTTCTACTGCCACTGACTGGAAGTTCAAATTTGAAAATAATAAAAATATTTATCATCATGCAAGGGCGCAAAAATAGAAAATCGCCATTTATAAACAGGTATATTTTGAACTTCAGTTGACAATTTTGTTGAAGCTCTGAGATTCATCGTCATGCTTCAACGATTCCGAAAAGTCATCTCTTGAACACATAGGCGTCCATTTGCTCAAGATACTTCATTTTTTACTCCCTATTTTATAGCTGACAGCACTGTCACGACTGGCCAACTTCGACACTGATTTCCGGATGACCAGTTGATGCTGAGACTGATCTGAAGAATTCATCGGAAAGCCTACTGAACAAGGAAGAAATGTCTGCTGGGAGACACTACTGCAAAATCCATTGTTTAACCCCTTGAAAAATTAGGCGCCTTTGATTAAATTGCTTTTACGGGTTCCAGACATCCATTTCTCAAACTACCATCTGACGCTTCAAACGGCTGCCGACGGTGAACGGTGAACCCTGCTGATATGAGACGAAGCTCACTGCATGACTGGACACATTCTGCATCCAACGACTGTACACACAACCCCGAAAGCTGTGTTAAGGGCCTCAAAAGTAAAAGCGCCCCTGGCTCTTAGTTGCACTTTTGTCATTTTGACGAAAATTGAACTTTCATCCAAGTACCCTACTTTGACCTCTGATATCTGGAGTCGGGATGACCCGATTCAGGCACAATCTGCTTTAACGGACAGCTAGAAGGGCCCACAAGAGAAGTCTTCGAGGTGACGAAGCAAGAAAAACTGCTTCTAAGACCTCAAAACCCTCAAGGCGTATTTTATTTAAAATTACCGCCTTAATTCTTGGCCATTTTCCCATATCTTCACTTTGCGCATTACACTAAAGACCTGTACCGCATTTGCAGCAACCGCCAAATCCCCGGTTGACGGCCAGGGCTCGCTGAATAGATAAAATGACTACGCCACAGTCGCGGAACATCTCAACGTTCATCTAACGTGCCCAAAGGCTAGGCCGGACCGTGAAAATACAATGCGAAATCGCTTGTTGGTCCGGCCTGCGGAAATTACGCGGTAAGCTTGGTAGTGGACCTCTACCCACCACCGAACGCCGGATTGACAAGCGTAATGGTGCGCTATGGAGCTAGGCTAGAGTATTAATAATGTTAGAAGACTCCAAATCACCATCTCGGCGGGTCCTTAAACCAGTCATTTCCGCTCAGACTTGCACTGGGAACAAAACGAGAAGCTCGAACGCAGCAACCCATTTAAGCCGATTCGATGATCGCCACCGGTTCTCGGGAACTCGATGACTACGCTGATATCTCACGGATAAAACGTAATTAGTCGAACAAATTCGACTATATCCGCCATCGAAACTGTCGAGATTTACCCCCTCTTCAAGATGGGCGCCCTCAGGCTAGAGTTGCGCTTTTGCCTGAAAAAGACAAGTTTCTCATATCTGGCAATTTAGGGATTTCAACGTCTGACGATGATTGTCGGAGCTGTGAGTCTCGGAATACCTCGCTGGATAGCTCGACGGATAGCCAAACTAATTCTGAAGAGACTGACTGGATGCTTGAGCATTTTAGACAAGATCTTGACCTTCAATAAGCTGGGCGCCCCTGAGCTATACTTGCACTTTCTGAGTTTTCCTTTGAAAAATCTTCATATTTTGACCATTAAAAACTCCGTCTCGATCACTGAAATGACCGTGTGCAATGTGAAATGCCATCGTGGGATGCTCCTCCATCGTGAAAACTCCATCCTGAGTCTCTGCTTCAGGTTCTGTTCAATAAAACTGACTTTGACTGACAAACTATTGACAAAAACTTCATGCTTGATATTGCCCAAAACTGTGTTTTACAACATTTTAACAAGATTTAGACTTTTAAATACAAAATGCCTTGATGAAGCAAAAAATTTGATTTGGGTACAACATTTTCAAAACCCTAAAAATCTCTGATCATTGAACTTGGATGCCTTCTTCCTCTTGCAATTTTGAAACTTTGAAAACTTTGCAAATTTCTCTAAGGCATGAGAAGTTGGGCGCCCTTCTTGGCTAGGGGCGCCCACTTCAAGCAGTGTTAGCCATTTTTTTTTCTTTTTGGCATTTTCAACTTTCTGCCATTTTGACCCCCTACTTTGCCTTCGATTTCCGGCTTGCAGACTAATCTGATGAGGGAGTTGAAGGATTCATCGCAGAGACTGACTAATTCTGAGAAGATTGTTCTGGAGGCGTCTCTGGCTAAAATCTTCATTTCGACCTTTGAATTCATGGGAGCCTTTCTCTACCAAGGGCGCCCATTTTGTCTAGAGTTGGCCATTTTCTTGATCTTTAATTTCTTCATTAACTCCTCTTCTACAGATGATCATGTCGAATCTGGTGATCCGGGCCTCGGATTGACTGACGGTTTTGCTCATTGCGAAGCTGAGAAGATATTGTCAAGGGTCTTCTAGGAGCTACTTGTTGTAACCTTTTTCACACATCACCCCATTCAAAATGGGGACCCCCCCTAATTTTTGCTTCATTCGGGTCTTTTGGCTTGGGTCTTTCGGTCTGTCTCTCTATCAGTTCTTTCTATCTAGTGTACTTATCATTTGGCCTAGGCTAAGTCTGGAGGGATTTTCAATGAATTAGGGTTTATATTCTCCAGATAACTTTAAGGTCAAATTGAGCTAGCTAATCAATTTCTGAGCTTAGCACTACTGTTACGATACTTCAAGCAGGCTCCCTCTGAATTTTCACTGAATTCTGGCAATTTTCTATTTTTATTAAGTGTCAATTTGGGGTTTGCTTTCTCGAGATTTTCAAATTCTGACAACTGCACTACATTCTGAGCACTTTGAACTCATCACTGGCAAAATTTGAGCAAAAACGGACAATTTGCTATTTTTAGCAGTCTTGCCTTTAAGGTCCATTTTTTAGGGTTTGCATGTAAGTTTTCTCAGCACATGTCGGCATAATCTTTCTAGGTTTTCCGAGAGCTCCGCAACGATGTAACATGCAAGCAGAACTGGTCACTTTTCAGAAACCTGCTATTTTTAGCCAGTGCTTGCATGTTGATGATTTTTCTGGGTTTTTCAAGATCTCTCGAGCGATGTGACATGCAAGATCATCTGACAACTAATGGGTCACTTTTTCAGACGTTTATTATTTTTAGCAGGTGCACTTCGGTAGCTGCCCGACACTTCAGAATCACGAACACGGTGACATGCAACAAAAACGGAATTGATCGGAGCTCATTTGAGGCACATGCAAAATGAATTAGGGTTTCAAGCTTCGAGACCCAAAATGAGGGGTCAAATGCCAAAATTTCCGAAAACTGAAGTATCCCATCATGATCAACATCTTCCAAGGAGTCCCCTGGTAAAATTTGAAGGAAATCGGAGCACTTACTATTTATAGTAAGGCGTTCCTGAAATAGGCTATAAATAGAAAGTCGGCATCAGGCGCCAGTGTGAACGGATAAGTCAAGTGGTGAGGAGCACGGCATTCAAATTTCAATTCAAATAGAGTTGAGGAAGTCTCGAAATCAGGCAGCTGCTATAAATAGTAAACTACCTCCAGAAACATGCTAATAATAGCAAGTCGGCACGAGGCGTCAGCATGAACAAGTCAAGCAGGTAATGAGGACCCCATGGCACGAATTTCAAGTCAAATGAAGTTGCAGAGAATGAAAAATCAAACACTTATGTTGGCGTAAAATCTAACACCTCTGGAGTGCAGGTTTGTACGGACAGCTATGTACACTACGCAATGAGTGCTCTTCAAATTAGGAGGGGAAGCTCCCTCGTTGTGCTGGAATGCATGGAAAAGAAAAGTAACGGTTCCATCTTTTGTTCTCAACCGAAGAGGCACAAGGTTAAGAGGCCCAAGAACGCTGGCAGCCTAAGGATTTTCTTCGCTCTCGCAAATCATTAACTACAACTAAGCTATCTACTTTAACTATCCAATTTCCTCAAGAAAAACAGAGCATGAGGAAATGGATGGTGGTTTGACTATCCCCGACGGCTAAACGTAATCTTCAAGATTCTCTACTTGAAGGCAAGGTATGCCACTATTATCTCAACTCCGGATTAAGCTTTATTGGTCACAAAACAGATTTAAGAATTTACCATGACAATCTTATGAAACCCTATGTGGCATAACACTTGATCAAAATAGTAAAGACTTACAAAACAGATTTATCATCACAATCTCACTAAACCCTATGTGGCATAACACTTGATCATAGTAATGTGATAAAGATTCACAAAATCAGATTTTATCACCGTGAATTTCTAAACCCTATGTGGCATAACGACATCACAATGGTAAAGATACAAACATATTTATCATCACAATCTCTTGAAACCCTATGTGGCATAACAATTGACCACAATGGTAAAGATGTTCAAAACAGATTTATCTAAACTATGGAAAGAATCCACCATTACAATCTCTTGAAACCCTATGTGGCATAACAATTAATCGTAATAGCGAAGACACATGAACAAATACCAAAAGAGCAATATTGAGGGCAAGGTAGGCGAAAGTATTACATTTCTCTCTCAAGCAAAAGTTATTTACAAATGAGCAAAAGCTCTTATTTATATACATCAAGGTGTAGGGAACCCTAAAATCACCTTGAGTCATCTACAGTTCTTGCAATGCATGCAAGATTTGCTGCCAAACCCTAATGAAGTAAACTATACAGTTAACTGGAAAGCTACCATCAGTTAACCGAAACATATAATCTAAAAATGGACTATTGTGCGAGCATGCACGTCCTTATTGAAAGCGAGTTAACTAGAAGACTACCATCAGTTAACGTAAAACCCTAAAATAAAACTCCAAGTGTGTAAAGCTGATCTTAGAATAGATATGCATGAGACAAGACAGCGAGTTAACTTGAGAAAGTAACGCCAAGTTTAACTCCTGTGTGTAATGTCTATCCTAAGAGGTGGAAACTGAAGTCTACTGGTCGTGATCTCGAACAAGCAATCCCTCAACGAGGCTGCCAACTGCATCAGCATCTGAATGTCAGCAACTTGAGCAATCTTGGCAATCTTTGCACACTCAAACTAGCATTTAACTGACTTATAACTTTGGCGGCTCCGTGACTGAAGTGATGGCCATTATCTCTTCTGTGGCTTGATACAAATAGGTCTCAGCTTTTCTAACGAAATCATGAATTAAGACCGATTTGGTCTTGAATTCAGTCTGTGTATTGTACTCTGAAAAACTCGCCTATTGACTGTGAACACGGCTATATTCTGACAATTTTTCTGGAAAACTAAAAATAGCCTTTCGAAGAGTTATTTTTGGCGAAAATCTGAGATATGGGTTTTGTCCAGAAGAAGATTCTAAGACATTCCAGAATGTCAGATTTGCGAAAATTTGACTTCTACTCGACCATGCAAGGAATTTTCAGTTGAGAAAATTAGAGCCTCGAGAACTGATGCTCTGGAGTAAATTTTCCTGAAAAATTCTGGCACATGGGTTTTCTCGAGGAAGCTATTCCGAATCAACCCAGATGATTTGTTTTGCCAAAGCTGCCAATCTCTTCAAACACATGCAAAGAATTTAAGACGAGAAATAGAAGAATTTAAGACGTACAGCAGTTTCTTTATTTCGCTTCGCAGAACTGCATCTTGTCCGAAGTCCGCCGATAATTCTGACTTGTACCTGCAACTAAAATGTTTTGATGTCTTCGCCAATGATTGTTGATGAAGAATTTGCCTTTGGTTTGCTAAAATTCGCCTTTTGGTTGAAGAAAAACGAATTTTGACTTTGAAGATATGAATTGCCTTGAAAAATACGAATTTCCCTTGAAAATACGCCTTGTGAATGAAGAAAAACGAATTTTGCTTGAAAATACGCCTTTGCCTTGAAGGAAAACGAATTTTGCTTGAAAAATATGAATTTCTCTAAAGAAAAACGAATTTCTCTTAAGAAAAACGAATTTCTCTTTAGCTTTGTGAATAATAAATGAAGATGGCGCCATGCTTAAAGAAGATGAAATTCGCATCAATCTAACAACTGCAAGATTTAAAACCTCAGCTGAAAATAGAAGCCTTCTGATTGGACCCCTTTCAGTTACACTGATACTGACACTGAGTCCGGAAATAAATAATAATAAATTAATATTCATCATGCAATTTGCAAAGGCATCAATTTTAGAGAGTCGCCATTTTAATGCTAAATATGCATAATAAATATTAAATATTATTCAACTTTAGTTGACAAACCGGATGAAGCTTTAGGCTTCACCACTAGACTTCACTGATTCCGAAAAGTCATCATTTAAGCTCATAGGCGTCCATTTGCTCAAGATATTGCACTTTTTATTAACTTCCTATTTTATAGCCGACGCATTAAAGTTGCTAATCGGGTTAACTTCGAAGACCGATTCGAGTGACCAAGATGCTCGATCAACCTAGATATTCATCGGAAAGCCTGCTAAATACAAAATGCCGCCCTACCGGAGACACCATCGCGAAAATCCATCATTTAACCCCCGAAAATTAGGCTCTCCCCATTAAATTGCTTTACCGGGTTCCGTGACTTAGCCATTTCAAACTTATCCGACACTTCAAACTACTGCCGACGATGAACAACTTGAACTCGCTAACAAGAAACGGCTCATCAAGGCTCGGTTGACATTCCTCAAGATCCAATGACTGCGACACATGACCTCCTCAAAAGCCCGCCATGGGCCTCAGTGCTAAAGTGCCACTCGCTCTTAGTTGCATCAAGGGGCGTCATTTTGACGAAAGTTGAACTTCATCCGCTTACCCTACTTGATCTCCCATATCCTGAGTCGAATAACCCGATTCAACATTATCTGCTTTTTGAATCTTACCTGCATAGCCCATGCTGAGAAGTTCGAGGTGACGGCAAGAAAAATGCTTCTAAGACCTCAAAAACTCCAGTGCGTATTTTATTTAAAATAACCGCCCCAGACTTGGCCATTTTCCGGATGTCCTCACTCTTCAGCATTTCGCCAAAGACCTCGCACGTACGAGCGTTTGCCAAATCCCGAAGGCTGATGGCTAGGCTCGTTGAATAGATAAAATGATTACGCTCAAAAGCCGTGAAGACTTCGGACCGAATCCATTCCCTTATCCGGGATAGTGTCTAAAGGCGAAAGCCCGATCGAAATACACCGCAATTTTATGCTGGTCCCGCCTGGAAATTACGCGAAAGTTAGAGAAGCTCCGCCCACGACACCGGAACGCCGGATCGATGCAGATGATGCATCATGAGCCGGGCTAGATTAGTAATCGATGTCGTAGAAGACTTATCCGCGAAATTTTAAGAATTGCAGTAAACCAGCACTTCGAACAGATTTCTGTAATCGGAACTAACTTTAGAAGCCTCTAAACGAAAACTCCATTATAAGCCGATCTTCGTGACGACCGCCACCGGAAGTCCCCAAACTCAATGACCTGTTTATATCCGCTGGACGAAAGGCATCAGTTGAGAACGATTGACTGTATCCGCCATCGAAAACGCCAAGATTTACCCCTCCTTTAAGATGGGCGCCCTCAGGCTAGAGTTGCGCTTTTGCCTGAAAAAGACAAATTTCTCACATCTGGAACTTTGGGAATTTCAACTTCTGTCGCTGTTTGCCGGAGCTATGGGTCTCAGAAAGCTTCACTGGATAGCTCGTCGAATAGCCAGACTGATTTTGAAGAGATTGACTATACGCATGAGCGTTTTCAACAAGATCTTGACCTTCAAAAAGCTGGGCGCCCCTAGGCTATACTTGCGCTTTTCTGCTTTTCTCTGAGAAATCTTCATAATTTAACCATTGAAAACTCCGTCTCGATCACTAGAATGACTGTGTGCGACGTGAAATACCGTCGTGAGATGCTCCTCCATCGTGAAAAGCTCTATTTTGATTCTCTGCTTCAGGTTCTGATAAATAAAACTGACTTTGACAAAATATTGACAAAAAACTCCATGCTTGATATTGCCCAAGACTGTATTCTACAACATTTTAGCAAAGTTAAGACTAATTAATGCAAAATGCCTTGATGAAGCAAAAAAAATTGGTTTGGGTACAACAACTTACTATTTTTAGCAGGCTGGTACAGAGGAATTAGGGTTTCCTAAATTCGAGGGCAGAACACGATGGTCATGCAAAAGCGGCATCCAGCCACAACCAACACCCTTCATTCTGAGCAGTTACTATTTTTAGTAAGTTGCTAAAAATAGCAGGTACATGGCATATATCAGACACCCACAGCTCAACTACATCCTGAGGTTCAAAACAAAGCAAAAATCAGGCTTTTCAGAGTCAAAAATCAGTTCAAAGCACGAAATGTGGAGAACTTTCTAAAAATAGAAAGTTAGGGCAAGCCAGGGTTAGCATGAACAAGTCACGCCAAATCAAGCAAAGGACGTGAAACTCACTAAGTTTGATAAATTTTCAAGTCCAGCCAGTGAATTCGCCTTAAGAAGCTGAAGATGGATGAAAATTTTGCTAAGGCATGAAAAATGGAAGCTTGCCTAGGTAAATGTGCCCCAAGTTGAGAAGAATGGCTTGAAATTTGTGTAAGTCTGGAAAATTGGAAGCTCCATGGGTGAAATGCGCCCTTGACTTGGAGGAAGCCCTGAGTTGATTTGACTAAGTGTTGAAAATTGAAAGCTCAAGCTATGATTTGCGCCTTTGCTAGAAGAGTGGACCTTGAAATTTTCCAAGTCATGAAGTTTGAGGCTCCAGGGGTCAAATGCACTCAAGCTTGGGAAGATGTTATGAAGAAAAATCCTAAGTGTTGAATCTGAAAGTAGAGGGGCTTAAATGCGCCCTTAGCAAGGAGGAGGCTACAAAATCTTTCTAAGTGCTCAAACTAGAACCATGACCCATCAAATGCGCCCCCAGTTGGAAGTAGGACCCTCTATATGCGCCCTTGCAAGTTAAGAAGGTAATAAATTTGACTAAGGCATTAAAAATGAAGGCCCAGGGTCTTATTTGCACCCAAGGTAAAGAGGGGCCTCTAAATTTCCTAAGTGTTAGAAAGGTGAAAGCTTGACCCTTGAGATGTGCCTAGAATGGGAGAAAGCCTTGAAAACGTTAAAGTATTGGGAAATTGGAAGTATACTATGCCAAATGTGCCCAACATCCATGATGACATCGAAATATTTTTCTAAGGCGATACAACTTGAAGCTTACATGGTCATATGCGCCTTGGAAGATGAAAGAGTCTGAAGTTTTCTAAGTGTGAAAATTGAATGGGAAACCCCCCTAAATGCGCCTTGAAAAGATGATGATGCTAAAAGGCAAACAAAATGAAAGCCCAGAGCCTCAAATGCGCCCCAACCTAGCAAGGAAAGAGAGGTGAAAGTTTCTAAGTACTTGAAATTTGAAGCTCACCCCCTTATGTGCACCTTGACTTGGAAAAGAAGTAAAGAAATTTTCTAAGTGTTTCAAAGTGGAAGCTTGATCAAGTAAATGCGCCTAGCTGGCAGGAGGATGAATTTGAAATTTTCCTAAGTGTCAAAAGAGAGGAAATACGTGTTAGTCGTATATCTTTACTTTGTTGTCGGCCGTAGTCGGCCTTGGTCGTAGTCGGCCAATTGTTAATAAAACTATAGATTAATAAAGAATAATAATGTCATGTACTTTCGGGAAATCATGTTTGGATTAATGTTAATGTTGATGTTGTTATGAAACGTCGTGTCGGTTGGTTATCTAACCACTGCCGAACGTATATGTAGCCTGTTGGATAGTCGGGAGAGAGTTCTCTGGTGTCGATGGTTATATTGTAAGCATTGTGATACTCTCTTGTACATGATATTTCTGATGATGAATAAAATTTCTGGTGTTCAAATATGATATCTTCCAGTTTATTGTTTTATTCCATGTTCTGCACATGACCAGTTTGCCAGTAGTACGTAAGATTTGAATCCCATTCCGTAGGCAAACATTTGGCGCCGTTGCCTGAACGGACTAGGGCATCATCGGCCATGGCAGCGTAATGGGTCAACCAGCGGAAGAACCTGTAAATGCTAATGAGGAACGGGAAGACTCATTGACAGAAGATCTGGTAAATTTGTGGAAAATATCACTACATGACCACGTGCGTAGGGAATCCCTCATTCGGGAGATCCCTGAGGAAGTCATCTGGGATTGGCTGGAAGTGAATGACGAGGTGAACCACCTCCTGAATCGCATGCCCAGGTTACTGGCCCGCCATTTCATTATCCTACAAGACTTGCGAGAGGAAGAGGATCGCGAGGGCCGAAGGCAGCAAATCGTACAACGTTGTGAAGACAGAACCAAACGTGAAGAGGAAGAACGCGATACTAGTCGGTGCCGTACTCCCGGCAACCAGCAATGATTGCTTGAACAATTAATAAATGCCCGTACGGCCGAACAAAGATAAGCATCGAGTACCTGACGGGCACGGGACTTCGGAAGAACAAGTTCGGCGATCACTCAGGCTGCAAGAGCAAGAAAATCGGCGAAGACGACTACGGCAAGTCGGTAAGGAATTGGATGAAGATTTAATTGAAATAAATCAGAGCATAAAAAGAACATATGAAAATTTGACAAGAATAGACACATCCATTGAACGAGCGCACCACAGTTTGATAGAAGGAAGGGACGAAGACCCCTTCAGCACTCCACACGCAGGAAAATATAACCTCTATGAAAATGAAGATGATTTGAATAGTAGCATCAGACGATTTCGAGAGTTGTCCCTCTTGGACAACGACGACGAGTTAAGGAGAGGAAGACCAGAGCTTAAGACCCCAGGGCAGAGAGAGCATCGGAGAGATCCTGAGGAGACCCACGGTGTTGAGGACGCTGACGGAGGACGTGGGAGTGACTCGTACATGGCCAAGAGTGCAAGTGACGCACAGGGACGTAGCGAGGAATCCACTAGTCTAATCGGGTCCAACACACAAGGAGGTCAACCGGGAAAGATGGCTCATCCGGAGTGGCAAAAGTTGCCGAAATTCATGGGGAATGGCTCTGAGGATCCCATACGGCATTGCAAGACATGTGAGACAATCTGGATAGCCAGCGGGCAGGATGATCCTGACCAGTGGCTAAGGGCATTTCCGACGACACTCAGAGACAGTGCCATTGATTGGTACACAGAATTGGACCAAGCACAGAGAGCTACATGGAGGTTATTGAAAAAAGCTTTCCAGGAGGAGTTCAAACTTCTTCGAGATGACAGCGAGATCGTTGCGGAGATATACAATACCAAGCAAGGAAAGCATGAGAGTGTGCGGACCTATAACCGAAGACTCAAAGACTTGCTGAGGAAATTGGAGGCACAGCTGGCTGACGGGTTGAAGAAAAGATGGTTCATCGAGGGCTTGCTTTTGTCATTAAGAAAGAAAATGAAAGTTGTACCTCCTTCGTCGTACGCTAAAGCATACAATCGGGCAATGGACATAGAAAGTGAAAATAAAACATCCTCCCGAGGGAAAAAGAAGACAGACGACGAGGAGAGTACGGACGACAGCGATGATGAATCCAAGACTGTACAAGCACTCAGGAAAGATATGATGCGAATGATGAAAGAATTGAAGACCGACAAGGAGAGTACGAGAGAAGCTAGAGAACTGTGGTGTACGGATTGCAATGGGGAAGGTCACACGAAGGCGAACTGTCCCAAGAACTTATTTTGCAATATCTGCCAAGTGATGGGACATTCCGTCAAGGAATGCCCATACAACTTAAAAGCCAGAAGTGCACAAGTACTCTTCGCGCAGGGAGAACCGTCGACACCGCCGAACACACCACCAAAGCCCCAGTACAATAGCAATGCATCCCCTGGAGGTTACCGAAGCAATAGAAGTCCGAGAAACATGATACAGTACGATGCAAAAGGAAGGCCTATGATCCAATGCAGGAAGTGCAACGAATGGGGCCACTTCGCCAGGGACTGCCAGAACGGTCAAGGTTCGGGAGGGAGATTGTGTAAGTGGTGTGGACCAGGCGATCATGAAGATAACGAATGCCCAAAGCAAAAGGGTATCCATATGCTGGAAGTAGAAGAACAAGAGGTACTGGCGATCACCAGAGCACAAGCAAAAAAAGCCACTTACCCAGATCCATGTACGGAGAAACAAAGGATGAAGGAAGCAAAAACCGAAGTGGAACTGGCGATGGCAAAGGAAAACAAAGTACTTCTGGAGAAGCCAGGAACCTCTCGGCGGTCGGAGGCGGAAACCAACATCATACGGCAGGTACTGCAGACCACCATACTAATCAAAGTAACTGACCTTCTCCAGACTATGCCGCAGTTGGGACTGGCGATCACAAACATCGTCGAGGATGGCAAGCAACCGCGATTGGAGGAACGAAGGAAAGAATTGATACCAGAACCGCCACCGTACGGTGAACAAACAATCGACCCGGTATTGCTCACAGCGAACATCGGGAAGATGCCAGCGGTCGTGCATATGGAAATCAGAGGGAATATCTTGACAAATACTATCATCGATGGAGGATCAGGAGTCAACGTACTACCCGAAGACACATGGAAGAGTCTTGGGAAGCCTACACTCTGGCCGCCAACATTCCAACTAGTTGGCGCCGATCAACATGGTATCAAGCCGTTGGGAACGCTGATGGCGCAGAAGGTGACGATCAGGACACAACAGTTTTTGCTAAATTTTGTCGTCATCCCATTACAGAGGAAAGCGTACGATGCACTACTTGGGAGAGGATGGCTGATAGAGGCGAAGGCAAATCATAATTGGAAGAGGAAAACACTCTCGATCGAGAACAATGGGGGGAAGTATGTCATCGACTTGAAGAACCAGGCCGTGAGCGAAGAATTGGCTTCCTCCGGATCTGAATCGAATGGAGGTGAATCGGTTCTGGACGAAGGAAGGAAAGCTATGGAACCGAACACTGAAGGCATACTTGAACTTGAGAATTGTTCGGAGGACGAGACAAGCTCGTTGAATGGATTATTTCACTGGCAGATGGAAGATTATGAAGTGTTCCAGCGAGAGTGTAACATGCTACAGATCGGGGAGATCAAGGAAGAAGAGAAACAGGGAAGGCCCAGCAAAACATTTCTGGCCGAGAATGGAGAGTACAAAGAAAGAGTATCAAAACTGGACGATACGCCAGCCCACAAATCCGAACAGGTACGAGATGAAAAATTTGTGTTGGAATCAGAAAATGAAAAAATAGCAAAGGAGAAAATAATGGAGTTGAAAAATGAAAAAAATGAAAAAATAGCAAAGGAGAAAATAATGGAGATAAAAAACGAAAAAATCAAGAAAATAAAGGACAAGTTGGAAGTTGGAAAAAATAGAAAAAATAAAGTAGAAGAATTAAAAATTTCAAAAAATGAAAATATTGAAAAAAAAGAACAAGGAAATAAAATATTGGAGATCGATAAAGGAGAAGAAGAAAGAATTAAAATAAAAGTCTCGGCTATTAAACAAATCGTATGGCCAAGGGAGAAAGTGATCAAATTAAATAAAGTTAGAAATGAAATAAATACAGAAACCCTAATCGTACGGCCATTTAAAGATGAGATAGTTTGGAGAAAGGGCGAAATACAGCGAAATCACAAAGGGAGAGAAGAGAACAACAGTCCGTACGGATTTACCAGTAGCAGAGGCACGTCAAGCACAGGGAAGATCGTACGACACCCTCATCAGCTTCTAAGTCTTGAGGTCGTACGGCCTTCAAAGGACCTCCAAATCGTACGGCTGTCACAAGTCTTAATAGCGTACAGCGTTTCCATTCTCTGCACAGCGTACGACATCAGCACATCAGACGATTTCGGCGAAGTACCTCAAGGCGTACGGCATTCACCAGTCTTTCAAGCCGTACGGAATTCACAAAAGCCTAAAGTCGTACGAAATTTCCAGAAGCTCAAAGTCGTACGGAATTTGCAAAGTTCTCAGGTCGTACGAAATTCACAGAGTGTTCAAGTCGCAGGGAATTCACCAAGTCTTCAGGCCGTACGGATTTCACAGGGTTGCCAAGCCGTACGGATTTCTCAGAGTTGCCAGGCCGTACGGATTTCTCAGAGTTGCCAGGTCGTACGGATTTCCCAGAGTTGTCAGGCCGTACGGATTTCCCAGAGTTGCCAGGCCGTACGGATTTTCCAAAGTTGCCAAGCCATACAGATTTTACAAAGTTGCTAGGTCGTACAAAATTGCCAAGTCGTACGAATTTTCAAGAATTGCCAGGCCGTACGGAATTCTCAGACTTGCCAAGTCGTACGGATTTTCAAGAATTGCCAAGCCGTACGGACTTCACAAACTTGCCAAGCCGTACGGATTTCACAAATTCTTCAAAGTGTACGGATTTCTCAAAATTGCCAGATCGTACAGCCATCTCAAGTTCAGTCACTTCTCTAGGGCGTACGGCAATTCCAGCCTTTACCAGATTTCGGCAATTTTGATAAGTTCGGCAGTTTTGATAGTTTCGGCAGTTTTGATAATTTCGGCAGTTTTGATAAATTCGGCAATTTTGATAGTTTCGGCAGTTTTCTCGAGATTTATAAAATCGGCTGGAATCGCCGAACTGATAGAAAGATGGACAAGGGCAAGAAGGCTGTGTAGCACAAGCCAAAGGTAGCCTCCGCTGGAAAAAGAAAGAGGATGGACGCTGATAACGAGACAATGACATGGGAGAACTTGACTGGCAACGAGTGCAAACAGTGGTGGCGAAGCACTCCTGATGACCACTCCCTGAAGGTTGCGCTTCGACACGCTCGGGTAGACAAAGTTGTGCTAGTGCCCTTCTTCAATTCTCGGGAGTTTGAGCCTTGGCTGAAGGCGATGGTAGACAACTATTGCAAGCATACGCACAAATCGGTGATTGATTACAGAGGTTGCCGAGTGACCATTTCATTTTGGCCGCAGGACTTTGAGCGAGTGTTCGGCGTACCAGCTTCTGGAATAAGGGTGAACAAACCTAAGAAGATGACACAGGAGCACAAGGAATTGTTGGTCAAACAGGTGTGTCGAAGTGATTTGACAGCGGAGGAACAAAATACCATATGGAGTGCTGGCAACAGAGGTCTCCGAAAAAACTACTTGGCAATAGCGGAATGGAAGTGCTTGCTCAACCTAATGAAATGCCGACTTACAGGTGCCAGCCGAGCGTCGGACATTGCTATTTGGATGGTGGACTACATGGTCGGACTCCGCGTCGGCCGAGTGTACAACTGGGCGAGGTTACTCACAGAGCGGATGAGAGATTTCTTATCGCAGAGGCATAAGGCCTTCTACATGACCTAGCATGCTATAGCCCTTTTTCTCGATGCCGTTCACACACAGGTGCCCGAAGGCAATTGGGGTCGACTACAGCCACTTACTCACCTGGATCTTGGGTTGCCGACTGTATTTTACTGGTCTGAACTGGAAGCGAAGCAAGCTGGCAAGGGCACGGCTTCAGGAAAGAAGAGGAAACGAAAGGAGGCGTCGGTGGAAGAGGAAACATCAGCGGAGGAGACCTCTGAGCAGAGTGATGCATCAGACAGGGATGAGCCCATTGATTTATCTTCCTCGCCCTCGAAGTCTAGTCCACCGGCTGATGAGGAGGTGTCCGTCGCCATAGGGAGTCAGGAAGCAGGAGAGATCGACATACCATTGTTGCAGCCGGCAGGGTTTATTCTTCTCGCACCGCCAGCCAGGAAGAACACACACTCAGTGACATTCACTCTTCCTGTTTCGTCAGTCGGAGCCGGGCGAATGTTGAGGGTAGCTGCTTCACTACCAGGTGCATCGCCAGAGTGGGCACCACTTGCCACCACGACATCACAGGGGGCAGTCACTGTATCGGCAGGTTCCGCTGCCTCGGTCGAGATATTGCCAGCGGCCTGTTCCCTTACACCACCGCTAGGATCGGCAGCGTCAGGAGTGGCAACCTCAGTAGCAGGAACTGGGGGAACGATGGCGGCCACTGAGGAGACTACTCCAACCCTAGGAGCACTCGGGGTAGCCCAGATTGATAGCTGGTTGGGATCAGTAGGCCTCACCTTCGAAGTGGCCGAGCAGCCAGAACAGCGGGAGAAGAGTCCATCGGAGGGACTAGGGGGTGAGGAAGGACCAGTCGTGCACACTCAGCAAAGTGAGACGGCCAGACTTGGCAAGGATGCACTTGCACACCCGGAGGCTAGAACAGAAGAGGCACCAGGGACAGTCGTACATGAGCCTCAGCAGATAGTCGGGGAACCACCCCAGGAGGAGACAGAGCCAGGCGATGAGGAGGACGAGGAGGGTGACTCCACGGAGGGATTCGTCATGGAGATGTCACAACCAGACCCATCAGACCCACTAGGCATGGTGCAACGATATGTACATGTTGGCGTAAAATCTAACACCTCTGGAGTGCAGGTTTGTACGGACAGCTATGTACACTACGCAATGAGTGCTCTTCAAATTAGGAGGGGAAGCTCCCTCGTTGTGCTGGAATGCATGGAAAAGAAAAGTAATCTAAGTCCTATCTTTTTGTTCTCAGCTGGAAGAGGCACAAGGTTAAGAAAACCAAGAACGCTTGCAGCTAAGGATTTTCTGGTTTCGCAGATCATTAACTACAACTAAGCTAACTACTTTAAATCTATCCAGTTTCCTCAAGAAAACAGAGCATGAGGAAATGGAGCAGGGATGATTATAGACGATAAACGTGTTTAGATTCTCTACTTGAAGGCAAGGTGGTGCAACTATCATCTCAATCTAAACAAGCTTATTGGGCACAACAGATTTAAGAATTCACCAAGATGATCTTATGAAACCCTGTGTGGCATAACACTTGATCATAACAGTAAAGACTTACTAAACGGCTTTTATCATCAAGATCTTTATGAAACCCTGTGTGGCATAACACTTGATCGTAATGACAAAAGAATTCACAAAACAGATTTATCTAAACTATGAGAAGATTTACCATGATAATCTTATGAAACCCTATGTGGCATAACACTTGATCAGCATAGTAAGGACTTCACAAAACGCTTTTATCATCACAATCTTACGAAACCCTATGTGGCATAACGCTTAATCATAACAATAAAAGATTCACAAGACAGAAAGAATTCACAATTACAATCTCTTGAAACCCTATGTGGCATAACAATTAATCGTAATAGCGAAGACACATGAACAAATACCAAAAGAGCAATATTGAGGGCAAGGTAGGCGCCGCATATATTTCTCTCTCAAGTAGAAGTTATTTACAAATGAGCAAAAGCTCTTATTTATATACATCAAGGTGTAGGTAACCCTAAAATCACCTTGAGTTACTACAGTTCTTGCAATGCATGCAAGTCATGCGCTCTAACCCTAATAAAGTAAACTATACAGTTAACTGGGCAACTACCCTCAGTTTAACTGATACAAATAACCTAATTGGACAATGTGCAAGCATGCACGTCCTTATTTAAAGCAAAGTTAACTGGCCACTACCTTCAGTTAACTGGAAACCCTAATCCTAACTCCTGTGTTGATAATTCCGAGGATGAGATAAGCATGTGTTAAGTCAGCAAGTGAACTGAAGACTGGAAGTCAAGTTAACTGCTGCTCAGGACTCAACCCTAGAAATTAACTGTAGGTTCCAATTGGCAGATCACTCCATGTCATCTCAGTCTAACACTTCGACCAAGAACTCATCAATATCTGTCATCTGGCACTTTGATGCTGTCCAAAATCTGTTTCTTAAATTCTCTGTCACTTTCCTTGACTGTATGCATACATTCTTTAACATTTTCAGTCGCCTTCTTGAAACTAGCTGAAATTATTGAAATGTGATCAGAACCTCCATCAAGATATCATAAACATGCTTCTGAAACTCAGTTTGTACAACCTCGAGATCAGCGTAGGTACCATTTTCACGAAGATAATGGCACAAGATCTGAGTGACTTTGGCGGCTCCGTAAATGAAGTGATCTCTGTTTCTTTTGCAACTTAACGCTTCATTGTCAGCTGCTCTGATGAAAACCTAAATTAAGACCAATTTGATCTTGAATTCAGTCTACGTGAATTGCATTCTGAAAAACTCGCCCATTGACTGTGAACATGGCTATCTTCTGACAACTTTCTCGGAAAGCAAAAATGGCTCCTGGTGAGGCTAAAAATACCCTGTCGGAGGATAATTTTCACCAAAAATTCTGAGACATGGGTTTTGTCTAGAAAAGGATTCTAAGACAACCCACAACGTCAGAATTGCGAAAAACGCCGTTTAGCCTAACATGCAAAGATTCTTCAGTCGAGAATTGCAGGGGTTTTTAGAGCTTCCTGGGGCAATTTTTCATGAGAAAATCTGGAACATGGGTTTTATGCACAACGGAATTCTGAACAAACCCAGATGATTTGATTTTCAAAAAGATGTGATTTTGGCCCACATGCAAAGAAATTCTCGGAAAAAAGCACAGAGCTTCAGAATGAAGGCTACGGGGCAATTTTCTCGAAAAAATCTAAGACGTGGGTTTTGCTGCTGATGCTAAAATATGCGAACCCAAGTGATCAGATTTTGAATATGTGTTGAATTTCTTTGACATGCGAAGAAAGTACCTAAGGTGAGAAATAGAAGAAATAAGACAGAAGATAGAAAGTTTTGCTTGTCTGCTTCTGAAAAATCTGCAAATCTCTTCTTTGAAACTTGATAAAACCTGCATGCAAAGTGAAAATAAAGTCTAGAATCGGCTTCCTCTGAACAATCTGAACTCGTTGCTTCGAAGAACGCTGAAATCGGACACCTGTAGCACCTTCAGCTTGCTGGTCACTCAAGAAAAATATGAGCTTCAGAGCAAAAGATGATGAAATAATGGACGCCATTGCTGAAATGAATAGACTTTCATCATAAGAAATTCGTACTAAATAAAGCATGCATAAAAATGGCGCTAAGCTTCTCATTGGACCTCATAATAGTTAACTAGAACTCAAACAAGCTCAAAAGGTGGACGTGCTTTAGGGTTTGCCCTTTCAACACTTCAGTTGAACTCATCATGCGATTTTAGCTTCAGTTAAGACTTGTCTTAAGTTCGCCATCTTCAAATTTGCTTTAGATTCATCAATTTTGATCTAAGGCGTGCCCCTTTAGATAGCTTCAGTTAACAACAAGAATAAGATAAGAGTTCGCCATCTTCATGCAATAAACAATTATAATCTAAAAATAGCAACCCTTTTGAACTAAAGTTGCCTTCCTTAAAAAGTGCATAGCTTCACACAAAAATGCTTCACTTTTCAACCTTAAATATGGCGACCCTTTTGAAACTCAAGTTGACATGCAAATTCGCCATACTTCACAAATCTTATGCTTCACGCTTCACAAACTAATGCTTCATCAAAATATGGCGTCCCTTTCCATGACTTCAGTTAACATGCAATGAAGCGCCATCTTCACAATCTTGACCAAATTCGCCATGCATGTAAACTTCAGTTGACTTTCAGTGATAATCTTCAGTTAAACTTAACATGCAATCAAGTTAATTGAACATGCAAGGTAGTTAACTGAACATGCAAACCAGTTAACTGAACATGCAAACTGAAAGATCACTCCACATGCAAACATATGAACTGAAGATGACAACCCAGAAATCGTTCAGTCTAACTGCAGTCAGAACTCCAGTTAAGGCGTCCATTCAACTCACTTTCGAAAATTCAAATTTGAACTCTTGGGCGAATTCCAGACTTAGCCAAATTTCATGAAAATTTAAGCTAAAACCTCTGCCGGGACCTCTGTTCATCCTCTGACACTGGTCGACTGACTTCTCCGATTGGCTGGCTGACAGGTGCATTGCGGAGCTGAGTAAAAACTGATCAAATGATATCTTGATACTGCACGTCATAAACCGACATCTGAAGGCTCAAAATCCAAGCGCCTTTTTGAAAAGCTGCGCTTTTTCCCTGACTTAGTCAAATTTTGACTTTCGCATTTCGAACGAAGGGAAACAAAATCCTTCATAACTTCGTTTTATCAACTTTCGGACCGAACTCGGTTCACCGCAAGCTAAGCTCGTTCTGCACGACGGCTGCAAAGGCACATTTCCCAAAAACATCATCTGAGGGTGAAAAACAAGAGCGCCCTTTTCAAAAGTTGCTCTTTTCATTCCAGACTTAGCCATTTCTGGAAACGACAAAAATAATATAAAAACTTCCACTGCAAGCGACGACGACATCTTCTGATCTGACGGAGACAGGCAACGGAAAGCTGAACGTAACACGGACACATTAGGCATCTTAAATCATCAGAAAGAAAGCATTGAAGGCCTGAAAAGCTTAGGCGCCTTTCTCAAAATGTGCTCTTTCGCTTTTTCCTCTGATATTCTGACTAAGATTTGACCCTACATTTGACGTCCGGTTCAGGCACTTCAGCAACTCAGATTCACCCACTGACGGATGCGTCGCGAAGCCTGAACGAATGTGAGATAAACATCTTGGGTGGCATTCAGCCAAAAACCTACGTCTGGCACCTCAAAAGATGGCGCTTTCTGAAAAGCTGCGCTTTTCTCCAGTGTTAGCCAATTCTCGCTTTCGCCTCTTTTGCGCTGTATCTTCCGTAACTCGAACAAAACAGGTTTGTTTGATAAACTTGATAGCTTACTGCAAAGCGACGTGATGCCGGACAAATGTCTGTTGGAGGTGACAAACCCTAAAAACAGGATCTGAGCCCCTAAAAGATAGGGCGCATTTCAGAATGTGCTCCCTTCTCCAGAGAAAAAATTTTGATGTTTTTCGTTCAGATTTTCACTTTTCTTAAATCTCTTCGGTAACAGACTGACATAGTACTGACACCAACTCCATATTTGAAAACCCCAAAAACGACCATTTGACGACACTTTAACAAGAATAAGACTCAATTTAGCAAAATGCCTTAGTGAAGCAAAAATTTTGGTTTTGGGTACAACAGTACAGGAGTTGGAGCATATGGGCAAGTTGATGATCCGAGTGGGACAGGTTTCCAGGAACCTCAGGATTGGCCGATCTCCTCTAGTGGGCCAGGAAGTCCAGCGCATCCGCGGATTCGTACAGATGGGGTGTGAGGCTGAGTTCATGCGGATATTCGGCGAAGGGTGGCCAGCAGGAGAGACTCCTGCAATGATGAGAGCCTGGCGAGGTCGACCACCGAGACTAGTAGGGCGAGACGCAAGGGTTCTGGAAAGCTTATATCATATAGAGCTTGCTTTTCGGGATGTCTTTATTCTCATGAAATGCCAAGTATTTTCTACTAAGGTAGCGGTATCACGAGGAGTGGACGCCTATAGACTCCTGCAGAGGGTTAAGGACGAGTCCACTGCTACCATAAAGAGCATCTAGAATGACTTGGCCGAACAAACTCGGCTTGCTAGTGAGAGAGGAGCTCGATTGGAGGTCTTGGAGCCTCGGTTGGCAATCTTGGAGGAGGAAGCAAAACAGAAAGAGGCAGCATGGAAGCAGCGAGTAAAAGCTTTGGAAGATCAGTTGGTTGCAAAAGATGTTGATTTCGCGGCCAGGAGTGCAGAGGCGGAGAAGGCAAAAAGCCAACTGATGGAGGCAGCCCGTATGGTGAAGGCGGCGAGGGAAAGGGAGATACTAGCAGATCGGCAGCTTCGCACACATACCGAGGAGGTGAGGCGATTGCGAGCGGAGCATTCTTCTACTACTCCGACGTCATCTGTGCATCCAGAGACGCACTCCCTTCCCCCTACTTCTCATTGATCTTGTCTTGCTATATGTATGTCGTCTGGAAGACGACTTCTTTTGTGGGGGGGATGATGTTAGTCATATATCTTTACTTTGTTGTCGGCCGTTGTCGGCCGTAGTCGGCCTTGGTCGTAGTCGGCCAATTGTTAATAAAACTATAGATTAATAAAGAATAATAATGTCATGTACTTTCGGGAAATCATGTTCGGATTAATGTTAATGTTGTTGTTGTTATGAAACGTCGTGTCGGTTGGTTATCTAACCACCGCCGAACGTATATGTAGCCTGTTGGATAGTCGGGAGAGAGTTCTCTGGTGTCGATGGTTATATTGTAAGCATTGTAATACTCTCTTGTACATGATATTTCTGATGATGAATAAAATTTCTGGTGTTCAAATATGATATCTTCCAGTTTATTGTTTTATTCCATGTTCTGCACATGACTAGTTTGCCAGTAGTACGTAAGATTTGAATCCCATTCCGTAGGCAAACAATACGCCCAGAGAAGTAAGATGAACTTTGATGATGAAATTTTTTCTAAGGCATAAAATTCCACCTTCCTTTGGAGGAAAATACGCCCAAGTTGATGGAGGAGATAAAATTTTCAGAGGCATGAATAAAATTGGCGAGAAGAAGTTAGAAGGTGCCAGCTTCACGAAAATGATAAAGTTTTCAAGGCCAAGCAAGGAAATACGCCTAGAGATGAAGATGAAGAATAAAATTGTTGGCAAAATATTTTTCTAAGGTTTAAAATTCAAAAATTAGATGAACTCCTTCGTTTGGAGACACATGAATTTGACACTTTCTGAAGGGAATTTTCTTCTGGGTATTGGACGTCTGCGATGAGGAATGGATTTTAAAATCTTCCACAGTTCACCAAGGCCTTCAAGGTGGAGATTTTTGATGGGCACTTAAACAATGAATTTTCTAAAGGGGAAATTATTTTTTTAAAATTGACTAGATGATTTTTGATCGAGTTCCTGATGAAAACAATTTTCTCGAGCCAGAGTTGGATGAAATATCAGAGTGAACGCCTCAGCTAGTGAAGTGACAAGAGAGCAATTAAATTAATATTTTCACAGGGTGATTTCAAGGTGCTGGAGTGAAGTACGCCCATGGAGTACAAGATGGTTGAAATTCTCTAGGGAATGAAAATGGAAGCTCAGGTCTTCAGATGCGCCCTAAAGGGGATGAATGATAATGTGGAAATATTCTAAGGCATGAGGAATTTAAAGGCAAAAGTTGTGCTAGGAGAAGGGGATGAACCCTATCAGATGAAGAGATCACTCTAACATGGAGATCTGGTAAGTAGAGTGGATTTATATTGTAAAGTGTTTTGATGTCCTCTTTGTTTGTTTTGCAGGCTGAACGTCGGGACCAGGCGGTGATGACTATTGTGACCTTTTCACACATCGCCCCATTCAAGATGGGGACCCCTAATTTTTGCTCCATTCTGGTCTTTTGGCTTTGGTTTTGTCTCTCTCCCTCTCTTTCTGCTGTCTGCCTTTTCAGGGACGTTCCCGCCTGTGAGCCTAAACGTGAAATTTGGCCAAGTCTGTAGAATTAGGGTTTGTACTTTTCTGGTCAATTTGAAACCAAATGTAGTGAATAAATTGAAAATTAAGACTAACATTGATGTCAGTATGCTTTCAGCAAGTTCTTAGCTAAAGTTTCATCAGATTCCGGCAACTTACTATTTTTAGTAAGTGTGTAATTCCAGGCATTCTTTCAGCATTTTTGAAGTTTTAACAGTCACACTGCATTCAGAACACACCAAGCTACTCGCGTGCAAAATTTGAGCTGAAACAGACAACTTACTATTTTTAGCAGTTCAGCTTCCAGAGCAGATTTCAGGGTTTAGATGCGAAGTTTTTCTGGTGCATGTCTGGAGATTCCTTCTGGGTTTTCAGGGACCTTCGCGATGGTGTGACATGCAAAACGAGATAACAACTTTCAAAATTCAGTCTTCCGAGGTTGTTTTTAGGGTTTGCATGTCAGGGTTTTCTTTGCATGTCGGCATATTCCTTATGGGTTTTTCGAGAGCTTCGCAGTGACGTGACATGCAAACGAAGATGATCACCCATTTAGGAACTTACTATTTTTAGCAGGTACATCCCGGCAGCCGCCTCCTAGCACTTTAGAATCGATGATCACCCATTTAGGAACTTACTATTTTTAGCAGGTACATCCCGGCAGCCGCCTCCTAGCACTTTAGAATCACGAGTTGATCACAATGCAACAGAAACGAGGACAAACGAAGATCCTTTGATATGCATGCAGAACAAATTAGGGTTTCCAGCTTCGGGGCCCGAAAAGAGGGGTAAAAGGTTAGAATTTTCGAAAACCGGTGTATACCACCGCGATCAGCATCCTTCAAGCTATCTGCTGGTAAAATTTGAAGGCAAATGGAGCACTTACTATTTATAGTAAGTCATTTCAGAAACTTGCTGAAAATAGTAAATCAACGTCAAGTGCCGATGTCAGCAGGCAGGTCACGTGGTGAGGAGCACGTCATTCGAATTTCAAGTCAAACGGAGTTGTGGAGGTATCAGAAGCAGGCTGTTACTATAAGTAGCAAATCACCTCCAGAAATACGCTATTTTTAGCAAGTTAACTCGGAATAGCAGTGTGAACGGGTTGATGAAGTCGTGGAGATGCAATGTTTAAAATTTCAAAACGATCTAAGCTTCTGAAGTGTGAAAATCAAGGGACTTACTATTTATAGTAAGGCATGGAGGAATTGGCAAAGACGAAGAAAAAATGACTAAGTCTGAGGCTTCATCTTGCATCAACATGAAAATGCGCCCATCTTCAGCTGGAGTCAGAAAAATGGCTAAGTGATTGAAAATATCCCCCTGCCACATCAAAATGCGCCCTGCTTGATGAAGAAAGTTGAAAATTTTCTAAGGCACAAGCTTCGTCCTGCTCACTGGGTAAAATGCGCCCTCATGCAAGATCTCATGCTTCAAAATTTTCTAAGTATAAAACTCGTCCACCTCCTATGGCAAAATGCGCCCATGCAACAAGCAGGTCAAAGAGGTCAACAAAGTTTATCCTTCACCCATGGCTAAATGCGCCCACATTGAGAGAGTTAATAAAAAAAAAATTCTAAGGCATGGATTCATCCTCCACCACCCTCCATTTGCGCCCATCCTGCACATATGCTCAAATGCGCCCAAGAAAGAAAGTCAAGGAAGTCAAAGAGTTTCATCCTCCTCCTAGGCTCAAATGCGCCCAAATGAGGCCATGTAAAGACAAAAGAAGGAAGTCAAAAGGTCACCTATTGGAGGCGTTACAAGTTTTATCCTTCATGCATGCCAAAATGCGCCCAAGTGAGGGCATGTAAAGACAAAAATGAGGGAGATGAAAGGTCACAAGAAGGCGTGGTAAACATTAATCCTCCACACATGCTAATATGCGCCCAAGTTGAAGTGAGGTAGAGGGTGAATAAAATATGCTAGAAGGTGGTGAAGTAAAATACAAGGCGTGGTGAAAACAAGGTTGATCCTAGGCGTTGGAAGTGGAGATGAAGAATATTACTAGGCGTGGAAATCTAATAAGCTAAATGCGCCTAAAGTAATGGAAGTGTGATATGCACCCAAGGCATAAGGTGGTGAATAAAATAAAATATAGAGGGCATTGAAATTAAAATTCTCCATGATGTGCTTTCAGGAAAAAAATTTCTAAGTGAAGTTGATAAGATTTTCTCACCAAGGCAAAATGGAAGAAGTTGAGTAAAATCTCTAAGGCAAAATTTTCAAAATGCTAAATGACTTTAGAATTTTTCTAAGGCAAAATATTTTCTTCCTTAAGAAAATACGCCTAGACATGAAGGTGATGAAGTTTTTCTTGGAGCACGAGTGAATTTTCCAGTGACGGAGTCAGAAGATGCTGGCATTGCAGGATGGATTTAAAAAATTTCAAGTCAGAGCAACAAGATGTTCACAGAAATGAAGAACGGGATTAAATTGATTAAAAAATTATTTTTTCCAAGGTTCAAAATTCAGGAAAATTAAATGAACCCGTTCATTGTACACCCATGAGTTCGACGCATTCTGAAGGAAATTTTCTTCTGGGTATTGAAGATTTCCGACAAAGAATGGATTTTAAAGTCTTCCACGCTTCGCCAAAGCCTCCCGAGGTGAAGATTTTTGATGGGAACCAGGTTGATGAATTTCCTAAGGGAAATTTAAAAAAATTTCTAAGGCAAGGAATAAATGATGTTGAAGATAAAATGCCTCGGCGGATGAATTTGAAAATGATCGCCTAGATAATTTTTGATCAAATTCCTGATGAAAGCATTTCTTCTCGAGTCTGAGTTGGATGAAATATCAGAGTGAAGTATGCCCAGGCAGAATTCAAGATAGGTTGGAAATTTGGCTAAGGCATGAAGAATAAGAAGGCAAAAGTTGGCTAGTGAAAGCGATGAACGCTTGGAAGTTAGAGCGTGAAAATCCTAGTAAGTAAGTTGAATTTATATTATGAAGTGTTCTGATGCCCTTCTCCTTGCTTGTTTTGCAGGAGGAATGTCGAGACCAAATGATGATGACTTAGGAAGATGAAGCAAGTACTCCACAAATACATTTCAACCTCGAAGGAAGAGAAGTTGCAAAAAATGGCTAAGTGTTGAGACTTAGTGACAGAGATGAAATATTTTCAAAACTCAAGATGGAGAAAAGAATGGAAGCTCGAGCAAAGTTGAAGAACAACGTCAAGAAGAAGATCAAGAGCAGTGTGAACGCATTTCAAAGCGGGAATCTTCTAGAAGGATGGTGGCCATTAATGGCTCATTTATTGCCCCACTCCTCTTTGTGGCGGTTTTTAGGGTGAATCTTGTTTAGGGCTGAGGTGGCACGATCTGGGCCACCCAGTCGATTGTAATCTAAGTCGTCCGTTGGACTTGGCCATCTATAAAAGGAGGAGTCCCCCTCATTTGTATCTCATTAGAATTAAATCAGAGTTAGGATAGCAGAGAAGGAGTAGAGAGCAATTAGATAGTTGATAGTATAGTTTAGATTGAAGAGGAAGGAAAGTCTTCCCATTGAATACTTTGTAAGAAGTTGTCATGAATGCTTTCATAATAAAAGAATTTTCATTGATGGTGATCTCTTCTTTGTTATGAGTAGTTGTTGAGGCTTCTTCGTCCTTCCAATTCACGTAGCATCTTGAAGTAGCTTAAAGTAAAGTAGATTTCATTTCATGCAAATACTTAGTAATTGTGGAATGTGGTGCTCGATTTGAACAAGACTTCGCTTGTCCATACCACTAGTGGGCTCGCTAACGGTGAGTTTGCCCTGCGTGGTCAACTAGATTTACTTCTCAAACTTAACTTCAATTATGATTCACGTGTTTGTATGCATCGTCTTGATGGTACTTGCATGTCGAGTTATAATTTGAACACCTTTCGCCACTCCTTTGAAGATTGCACCGGTTTTGTGGAAGCTATCCGAAGCGAAGCAAAGCAAGGCTCGGTTGAAGTCTGTAAGAATTGATCGCCATGTCCCACGCCTTAGAGTAGAACATAGACTCCTTAGGCCCTACACTCTTTTAATTTTAGTCCATTTCTGGTTAGAATTAGGAAACTTGTGCTCACTTGCCAAATCATCCAAATTACATGAAATCCCTTAATCCATTGTCTATTGTCAGCTGTTGAACAATTGTGTAAGTCCCCTTGAAATACCAGCAAAATCACATCGAGCCAACTGGGGGTATTCTATTGCATGAAGGAACCTTGGAGTTAAATGTATGATCTATCTCGCAATCTTAGCATGCAGGAAACTTTGTTGAAGAGAGGATAGAGTAGCCGTTGGCGACTTTATTCTGTGTTGGTGTAGTCGCAAAAACCACGTCAACAATGACTTGAAGAAATGAAGCAAATAGTCCAAGATGATAAAATCATGAAGGAAGAAAAGTTGAAAGAAATGGCTGTGTTGGATGTTTCTCCACGAAGACCTAATATGCACCCAATGCAGTCAGGCAGGCGGCGAAGAGGAAGTGTTTGAATCCAAGACAAGAGAATCTTCCAAGTTCAGAATGAAGGAAAAGATGAAGGCTCGGGCGTTGTCAAACAGGTTAAAAAAGTTACAGCCTTGAAGTCAGATCGAGAACGTGCCTGTCATACCATTCCAAGAAGTTGAAGCAGTGTGAACGCGTTTCCAAACAGGTATCTTCTAGAAGATGATGGACATTAATGGCTAATTTATTACCCCACTCCTCTTGGTGGCGGTTTTTAGGGTAAATCTTGTTTAGGGCTGAGGTGGCACAATCTGGGCCATCCAGCCGATTGTAATCTGAGCCGTCTGTTGTACTAGGCCAGCTATATAAAGGGGCATCCCCCCTCATTTGTACTAGTTAGTTAGACAGTAGAGATTAGAATAGAGAGACAGCTAGGTGATAACTTAGAAGTAGCTTAGTATAGATTGATAGTGTAGTTGAAGAAGGGAAGTTTTTCATTTGAAAACTTTGTAAGAAAATGTTGTGAACACTCTCTCAATAAAAAGAGTTTCCATTGATGATGAATTTTGTCTTTTGTTGTGAGTAGCTAGCAAGGTTTCTCCGTCCTTCTAATTCGAATAGTAGTTTAAAGTAGAATAAATTTCATTTCATGCATGTAGTAGATAGGAATTGTGGAATGTGGTCTTCAATTTGAGCAAACTTCGTCTATCCATACCACTAGTGTGTTCGCTGATGGTGAATGCGCCTTGTGTGGTCAACTGGAATATCGTGTACTTAACTTCGATCATGATTTGTATGTTTATATGCATCGTTGTGATGATATTTTCATGCTAAGTTGTGATCTGAACACCTTGAGCTACTCCTCTGAAGATTGCACCAATTCTGTGGAGGCTGTCTGAAGCGAGGCAAAGCAGAGCCTCGTTGAAGCTTGTGAGAATTTATCGCCATGTCCCACGCCTTAGAGTAGATTTGAGCTTTCTTAACCTGGCACTATTTACATTCAGTACCTTCTGAAACAAGAACTTTATAGACAAACCTTTCGAGCATTCGAATTCCTTTCTCCGCTGCCAAACAATTCCGTAAGTCCCCTTGAAATACCAGCAAATCACATCGAGCCAACTGAGACTATTCGCATTGAAGGAACCTTGGAGTTGAACGCACGAACTCTCTCGCAATCTTAGCGTGCCGGATACTTTGATCAAGAGAGAATAGGGTAGCCGTTGACGACTTTATTCTGCGTTGGTGCGGTCACGAAAATCACATCAACAATACTTTGTCAAACAATGAATTCTGGAGCTTCAAAAGCTTGGGCGACCTTCTTGGCTAGGGGCGCCCAAGTTCACCATACTTAGTTTATTTCCATGAATTTTCACCTTGCTTCTGAATTCTGAAACTTCACTCTTATTTCACCCTATGTTCAGCTTCCCGTATCTGGCGAATGCAAACTCCAATTGACGTGTTGAATATCTCGTTGGAGAGCTGGATCAACTGTGAAGAGATCATATTAGAGCCACTTCTCTAGATTCATCTGTTTTACCTCTTAAAATCTTGGGCGCCCAAACCTTCCAGACTTAGTCAATTTTATCTGATTTTCATCTTCAAGTTTGAAACCTTCATTCTATATGCCCCACTTTGATTAGGATTTGCTAGAGATTGAACAGTCGGATGATCTGATGGAGACAGGCATGTCGAAGCTGGCTGAATACTGAAGAGATCGAGCATATTCTTAAACCCTAACTGCTGAGTTAGGTGCTTCAAAAATTTGGGCGCCTATCTTCACCAGGGGCACCCAAAGTTCTCACACTTAGTAAAATTTTGATAATCTTCATGTTCTTCATTCTGACTTCTGTGTGAAATCTCTCTGTTTGGCCTCGAATCTCAGGCGACTGGATGATCTGTTGACTGCACCGTTGGATTCGTTACGGAGCTGGCAGAGAAATGAACTTCTTTGATTGGAAGCATAAACCCTAATTTCAACTTTTAGTGCCCTAAAAAGATGGGCGCCTATTCTCTTATGGGGCGCCCAAGTCAACCAGTGTTCGAAAATTTTCACATTTTTTCACTTTCTTCTTTGTTCTTCGTGCTTGCTCACCAACTCGCCTTCTGTTGAATGCTTTGAATGTTGAATCTGACGCCTGGCAGCTGACTGATGACCTTGGAGCTCCTGTTATGCTTCTAAAAAAGTAAAATAGACCCAATAGGGCAAAACTGATTATTTTGAAATTTTGATTGCATCAGCCTAATATGAACGTATTTTGAGCCAATCAAAATCAGTTTGAACCTTATCGGACCAACTTTCTATTTTTTAGAAAGTTTTGCCAGTATCCATTTCCAAAGAAACCCAAAAAAAGTTACTATTTTTAGAAAATTTCTAAAAATAGCAATTTTCCTAAAAAGTAGGGATGAAAAACTGAGATCTAGGTTTTGTAGATTAAGCTGCTCTGAGCAGACCTAGATCCTCATATTTTGAAAATTTTGCATTTTAACCCCTCATGCAAGACATGCACACCCAAATTTTGACCTTTTTGACTGATTTAACAAGACTTTTAGTCATTTCTTCAAAATGTCTAAGTGTAACAAAAATTTTAATTTTGGGGTACAACATATTCATAATTGCTGAACTTATTTTTTCTTGCTTGCGATTGCACATGCCACAGATAGAGATGAAGATTGATCAGTGAACATTCCAAACTGGTTGGTTTCCTATTCCTATACATTTAGCAAGAGTTTCATTGTTGCCAAGTGTTGTGACCTATTTCACACATCGCCCCATTGCAAATGGGGACCCTCAGTGGTTTGCTCTTAGGGTTTAGCTTTGAGTGGCAATTTCATAATCTCTGTTGCTCTGGGAATTTCATGTCAAAGTCTGGAGTCATCGCCCGAGCCAAGTTGAGAATTTGAGTCTGAAACTAAACATGAACGTCATAGAAGTGCTTAGAAGACCCGGTAGACGAGATCGACTGTGCTTTTGCTCAATTCTGACACTTACTATTTTTTAGGGATTCTTTTTTTGCTTTTTGCTTTTTTCGTTTTTGGCACTTTCGGACCAATCTGGAATTTACTATTTTTAGAAAGTTGCTTTTTTGCTTTTTCTATTTTTAGTAAGTTTCTATTTTTAGAAAGTGCTAGGTCTCACTAGCAATGGAGTCGAAAAGTTTCCACTTTTAGAATTGAAAAGCAGGCAAAAATCAAGCAAAAATCTTGAAAAATCGGAAAAATCATGAGAAAAGCAAAGAAAAGCGCATGCAAAGGTCTGAAAAGCAAGGAAAAGCGCATGCAAAATCTAGAAAATCAATTGAAAATCACACCTTCAAGGAAGACAAATCAACGAAAAATCAAGTAAAAAGCAAGAAAATTATGGTGAAATTCGCCTAAGTCTAGAGAGGTGCACCCCATAGAGAAATCCAGTTGAATCTTGGAAAAATCCAATTAAAATTAGTCCATTTGAAAAGTCTTGCTAAAATTCGCCCAAGTTCAAAGAAATCCAATTGGATGATTCAAAATTCCAATTGGCGAATGTATCTAAAGGTGAAAATTGGCTAAGGCAAATGAAAATTCGAATTGGGACTTCGAGAATTCCAAGATGAAGTTAAAATCCACTTGAAAGGATAAAAATTTCAGTTGAAAGTTGAATTTCCAAGGAGAGAATCGAAATTTTTTCTAAGGCAAAGAGTTACCTTGGTAAAAGGAGAAAATCCAGTTGCAAAGTGGATAAGTCCACTTAAAAGTCGATTTTTCTAAAGGCAAAGAGAAATAAAATAACTTCAGTTTTATTAAAAACTTAACAACCAAGCAAGAAGGGGCGCCCTTGAAAAATCAAAAGGAAGATAAGATTGTTTTTTGCGTTTTAAAACAAAGCACCCAATTAGAGAAGAGGTCAACCCAGGCCAATAAGGAAACTTTTTATTATAAAAGAAGTGCTTGAGAGTTTATTTTTCATTATTCATAGGTCAAGTTTTCTCACAGGCAAACTTCTCTCAGCCAAAGGCGTCCTTCTTCTTTTCTTCCCAAGCTGCAAGTTACATTGATTCCAGAGCACAAGGTTGGATATTTTTCTTCTATTTCCAGATTTCTCAAGCAACTGCAGAATCATAGCTGGCGAATTTGAAGAAGGAAAAAAGAATTTTTATCTTGGATTTACAAAAACTTCAGTTTTCAGCTCTAAAAGTCCAGTAAATTGTTTAAAAAATTCTTTAAATGTTCTTAGAAAAAGATAAAGGCTGGTAAAATTCCATTTTATTAAAATTTATTCTCCAACCAGCCTAGGCAGTCAAGTTCTAGATTTTTTTAATTAATTTATTTAAATATTCTCCAGCCATAAAATCGCCTTCTTTGCAAATTGTGAAAATTTCCTAACTTCGAGCTTCGTACAGGCACAATGTCTACTTCAAAAAACGTAGGAGGTGGAGTTAGAAAGATCCAAGTGAAGAAGTTCTCAGGGAATTCTATCCAGAATCTCAACTGCCATCGAAATGGAAGAAAGTAGCGGATACTAACTTCGAGCAATTCAATGCGATCCAGTACAAGAAAAGGATGTTTGGCACTCCGCATGAAATGCCCACGCCTATTGCAACCAACATGGTTAAATGCGGACTTCACCAAGCAGCAGGATTTCCACCTGAAGTTCAGTGCAGTGAGCTGATGGTTGAGTGCGCCAGAAGATACAATCCATAGACAAGATCCATTAAAGCATCTAACGGGATTACTTTGGCATACTTCACAGAAGATTAAGTCAGAGAGGTGTTTGGTATTCCTCATCGTCACAAAATGTTGAACAAGACCCAAGAGGAATCACAAACCATGTTTGATCAGGCCAAAGAATCTTGTATGGATATAGTTAACTCCAACTGGATTAAGGAACCGAGGAGGCATCGTTCTAAGCTACCTAAGAGATTGATTTGCACGGATTTTAAAGAAGAATACAGTGACATGATCCACATGCTGAACAGGATTATGGGTACTTCTCAGGGAGCTTTCTTCGAAGTATGGATGTTT
>VDFB02101769.1:0-11496 GCA_007258455.2 Sequoia sempervirens
CTCTTGATTGATTGGATGAAGCTATATGTGGACCAATTCCTCTCCGCAGCAGAGGAACTGGCAACCTGTGAAAGAAGGCGAACAGCAAGTAATCTCAACTCTGGTGCATCCTTCCCATGCCACGTCCACCATCCAATAGGGTCGGTTTGAGCCAATGTAGCTCTATCCATCCTCGCCTCTGGTTTGCCGAAGGTTGGACCACGAAGATTAGCAAATGCAAGCCATTGTGTGCGAAGTATGGTAGATTCCTCTGAAGTATACATTTTTGTAAGGGCCCTCATGAAGCCTTCTTTCACCTCTTCATCATGAGATGGAGCCACTCTCCCAGGCCTCGGTGCATACCATTTCGGATTGAGAGCATAGGCTGCCATATGAAGCGGGGTGTTCATAATGTCCCAACATCGCGTCACAATGGGCCTAAGATGCTCCTCATAAAATGCCAAAGAAGGGTCCTTGCTATAAATTGCTTGCTTGACCTGTCCAAGCATACTATCAAAGGTCTCATAAATCTCTCCAAGGCTAGGAGAGTTAGTATCAGCATATTTAATCACTTGCACAATAGGTTGGATGAAGGAGCATACATATCTGCAAGTGCAAACAAGTTACAAAAATTAAAATCAGCTAGGCTGCTAGCCTATAAATATTAAATAATAAAATGAAAATCAGCAATAATAAAATTTAATAATTCAAATAAATAATAAAATCAGCAATGCCAATTTTCTTACCTCATTGTGGACCACCAGTCATCATCAAGGATTTTATGTTTCACCCTTTTTCCCTCCGTTGTGCTTGACTCTTGCCATCTACCCCACTCTACATTGACCATCATTAATTGTAGAGCCTCTTGGACCTCAAGCATCCTCTCCAATAAAATGAAGTAGCTGGCATATCTAGTCTCCACGGGCTTGAGGAATTCCTTCCTCGAAAATGTTCTAAACAAAGCAAGTGAAGTCTGATGGTTGCAAATGAACATTTGCACCTCTCTAGCCTCTGCAACCACTGCCTTCACCCAATCTATCTTCCCAATGTCCTTCAAAGTATTGTTCAATGCATGCACGCAATAAGGGGTCCAAAAAATGTGCTTATAAGCACTCTCCACCATCAATCCAGCTAATTTACACACACGGGCTGAATCGGTCACTACCTGGCAATGGCATATCATCAAGTTGATATGAGATTACTAGATTAGTATAGAATATAGATATCAAAATGAAAATTTTAAATAACTATGAAGAAAATCAAAATAAAAAATAAGAACGAAAGAAAATCAAATTAAATCATACCTGCACAACATTAGAGGCTCCAACCTCCTCTATAGCATCTCTCAAAATCTGAAATTGGAAGGTTGCATCCTTCCTTTTGCCTGAACAATCTACAGCTCTAAGAAAATAAGAGCCTGTTGTACTAGTGACAATAAGATTGATGAGTGGCCAATGTTTGATATCGGTCCACCCATCCATGATTATGGAGCAGCCATCTGTCAACCATGTTTGTCTCATATCCTCCATCAAAATACTCACCTTGGAGTACTCTTTATCAAGAATGGTGGTGCGTAGCTTAGTTTCTCTAGGTGGAACATATGAGGGACTAGCAGCTATAATATCTTTGCACATTTGTTTAAAATATGGTGAACGTGAGACATGAAATGGTATGGCATTAGCATAAAAAAACTTGGCAATAGAGGAATCAGCCCCATCTTTTACTGTAACATTAAACATATCAGCAACATTCATACTCCTTTTCTTTCCTCTAGTAGAATCATCCCCCACATGAGAGTGAGAAGCTGAAGCAACATCTAGTGATGGTGTAGGCATTCCCATACTAGGCTGCAAACTCTCAACTGAAACCCCTTTACTTAATGCCTCCCCCTCCATATGCAATCTAGTTGCCTCAATTTTTTGTTGTTGGGTTATTTTTCTACACCCTTTCACCCCTTGACCACCAATCCACAAAAGATGGCAATAAACTCTCGTATAGCTGCCCCTATATTGTTTGTGGCACAAATGACACTCCCATACTCTACTACCCCCCGAATTCTTTTTCTTATCTTTATCAACTCTTGTTGCAAATTGTAGTAGAGGTTTTTTGGGGTTAAATGGGCCTTTTGCCCATTTTTTGAGGCCTTCAGATGGACATTCAAATGGGTTTGAACTTGCTGACCCTACTCCACTCCCACTCTCTGAACACCCCCCAATGTTTGCAGTTGCACTACCTCTATGTCTATTTCTTGTTCTTTCACTTCTTTGCGTTTGAGTTCTTTCTTGCATTTGGATTTCAATATCCTCACTTTGAAGAGCATAAAGGAAATATCTGAGGAGGGGTGGGTGAATCAATATATCAACAAACTTTTACCCTCTTACTAATTTATCAACTTCAAACTTAAACATACATCAACTATTTGATATGAACCAATTTACACAAGTTGACACAACTTTTATTGAAATGATTTTTACAAAGTAGGCACCAACCTACAGATTTACAATAAGATGATTTAGTAGGACACAACCTACAAGGAACATCCAAACCTTTACAACTTTAGTAGGCACCTACCTACAAGGAGCACCAGCCCCTAATGCAAGGCACCAACCTTGACTTGATGGTTGCAAGATGATGCCTTCAATCTGACCTGCACTATCCCAATCCTCCAATTTGCCTTTGGTGATGAATGATCTCACACTTAGCCCACACAAGGAGATGGGACTTCAGATTTAGAATGCTCTCTTACACAACCACACCAAAAAGCCCAAATAAATATTGAATATATACTTAGATCAAAGATAACAACCATTGATGAAAAGACATGACTCTATCTTTTCAGCTTTTATTCACACTTCTTCATTAATCTGAAATAATCTTAATCTGTATTATCCTTTAATTCTTGACAAAAGATCCTCTTCAAAATTTCAAACTCCCTTCTACTTTATTGTTTTGCCAATCGCAACTCTTGGCCATTCAAGATTAAATTTTTTTTTGTTAATGTTTGTTTCGGATCACTCCAAAGGTTATTAGTTCAAAGATGCATTGTCTTTGGCCAGGGTCGCGTACCTTTCAAGACTTAGTTCTAGAGGCGCCCTTTTTTTTTTTTGAAGAGATCGAACTATTCTAACACCGCCCTTTCAAATTATCGTTTTGCATAAGAGACAATATACGTATCTCTTCATAACACAAAGATTCTTTCTAGATATTACATGTCCTTTCATATCTGCTGAATTGTGCGCTGCAAAATTTAATTGAATTTTTGTGTGTATCACGTCTTAATTAAAAGAACTCTTAACAAATTTGTCTTATTATCTCCTTTTGGATATCAACATATGATTTAATTTGTGGCCATCGAATAACCCTTCTCTGATTTGATGGCTATACATCTGTTATACTTCCGGGCCAACTGCGTAGCATCTGCGGAAAATTATGCGTGTACGGTCAAGTAAGCGCCTCATACCAAACTACGGGGAGTTATCACTTGGGACAATAGCGTTCCAAGCTTCCAAACCCTGAGAAACACACCACGGGGTCATTTGCTTGTTTCATCCGCACCAATATCAATCTCAGCGATTTATTGATAATTCTGGAAATGACCCTCTTCGCCAGAGCAATCTTCTTTAACAATGCGTAGCCTAATATAGATCGGGCCACATTTGTAAGATGCTTGAGATCATATATTCATCTTTCTCATATCGGTGATGATCTTAAAGCGATGATGATTTCTCAAATGTCAGTTAACATGAGGCAGGTGATAAAATTCCTAGCATATGTCTAGTGCCTGAAATGGGTGCACTTATGATAAATTACTTTCGAGGTATCGAATTATCTTGTATTTGAAACAATTCCCAGTTTCTACCTTCCAAAGATTACTAGAAAATGGGAGTCTACTCAATGACTGTTCCAAAACTGTAAATAATATCAGCTAGAATCATCATAGACTTTCTTGTGATCTACTTGAGATCTGCATTTCAAATATGTTATCTTCAGTTACTCCTGTCATACTGTTCTTGATATAACTTTAACATCAATGACAACATTTCCAACATGACCTGAACTTGTTTTGAATCAAAGTCTGAATCTCCCAGCAATCTCCAGTACGTACCTATTCAAACTGAAATTGGATCTGAATATTATTTCTTTAGTCGTATTCTATATTTGAACATATATTCTATAGTTGGACGCTTCTAAACACAATTAGTCTGAAGATGATCAATCTGAAGATGATTACTTCATTAAGCTCATCATTGTATGTAACATCTGCCTTTTCTTAAACTTATCATATTATAAGCATTGTTTCTACAATCTCTCTTTTTCTCAATCTTGTCCATTCATTTGTCATCAATGACTTCATCCTTTTATTTTGACATCAATGACAATATTTCCAACAATCTCCCCCTTTGTCATTGATGGCAACATATTCTCCCTCATCTCTTCTAACTCTTCCTTATTCTATTTCTCTCCCCCTTTGACATCAATGGCAAAGGGACTTCATCCATTTTGCATTTTTTGTTCCATGGAGCTACAAGATATTGTGTATAGCTCCCCCTGAATGTATACCCCCGTTTACAAATACTCATCTTTCTCTTTTCATTCCTTAACTTCTGAATAATTTTGCTTCTTCTGCATGAAAGCTTCTTCCTTTTGACATCAATACCATTTCCAACAATAGAAGCCAATAGAAAATTTCTCATCAACTTCATTAGATATCAACCCATAAGTAGTTTTCTCTTCAACACTTTGAGATACTTCACTTTTCAACTATCTTCTCCAAGTGGCTGAAAGATAATGTTCAACATAGCCCCCCCTAAATTCACGCTTCCTCTTTAGAAAAGACATATTGAATTTGCATTGGATTCTTCGTTTCTTGTATCTATCTTCTTTCTCCAAACTTTTGTAAACTTTCTTTCCTTTTCCATGATGTTCTTCTTCATATCTTGTAAAGGTGATTCCATAAAGTCACAACTACAAAAACGTGCTATGTGTCCAAAATTGTTGCACTTAAAACACATAATGTCATGACTAAATAAATTATAGTCTCTCCTAGTGAAGCTTGAACCATTACTTGTTTGAAATCTGCAATTTATTGCATTGTGTCCAAAGTAGTTGCATGAATAGCAATATCCATAGAAAGAATAAAACTTCCCACAGTTAGATTTTCTTTCATTTTCCTTGAAACTTGTGACATTCTCATCACACTTTGTACATTTCTCCTTTGGCTTATTCAATTCATTTTTCAACATGACAACTTCTTGTTCCAACTTGTCACAATCTCTCTCTTTTGTACTTAACTTGTTCTTCAATTCATTTTCAACTTGCTCAACCTCTACAAGTTGAGCCCTTAAATCTTCAATTATTTTGTTCAATCCCTCCAAGCTTTTTGTTAACTAATTGGTCTTTATTTTATGCTTGGTTGCCTTCTTCTTCAACTTTTCATTTTTCATGTATGCATAATGAAGTTCTTCCTCTAGATCTGTTTCTTCTTCTTCTTCATTGCATTCTTGATCAATTTCTTCTTCATCACATTCTTGATCAACACCTTCATATTCAACCATGAACAATATTTCTTCTTCACCAATGCTGGAGCATCCTTCACTATGTTCTTCAGAAGTGCTGCTATCTTTCTTTGAATAGAAACTATTTTTGTGTTTGTGAGATCTCCTTTTTGACTTGTGCTTAGAATTTTTCTTCCCCTTTTTCTTTGTGTATATCTCTTCTTCATATTTGCTTGTGTCACTTGAGTTGCTATCACTTTGAGGACAATTTGATGCATAATGTCCAACTTCTTCGCAATTGAAACATTTAAAAGGATATTTCCCTTTGTACTTTCCTTTTCTTTTTTTAAGCTTCCTCATGAAATGAGCCTCTGCTTCATTATCACTTGACTTCTTATTTGATGTATCATGTTTAGTTTCTCCCTTATTAGATGCTTTGAAAGAAATTTCATTTTGTGGTGATCTTCCTTCAATCTTCATCTCATAGGCAGCAAGGATCCCATGTAATTCATCTTTAGTTAATTGATCCAAGTTTGTTAATTCCTCCAATGCTGCAACCTTGGCTTCAAACTTTGTAGATAGAGATCGTAGAATCTTATCAATAATAAAGTTATCCTCAAATTCTTCACCAAGTCCTTTCATGATGTTTACTGTTTCATCAACACGAAGAAAATATGAAGCAATATCTTCATCATCCTCCATTTTGAGAGTTTCTAATTTCCTTTTATGAGTTTGCAATTTTTCCTTTTTAACTTTTGCATCTCCTTCATAGATATTTTGAAGTTTGTCCCAAATCTCTTTTGCTGACTTGCACCTCATGACTTTTGTAAATTTAGAATCTGTTAGGCTGCAAAGAAGAGCATGCTTAGCTTTTGCATTGTTCTCACTTCTCTTTTTCCTTGCTTCATCCGTTGGAGGGGTAGCTGGAGGTGTATACCCATCAACAACAGATTGCCACACATCAAACCCAAGTGCGTTCAAGTATGATTCCATCTTGATATTCCAAAATGCATAATTAGTCCCATCAAAGATGGGTGCTTTCACTGTGTTGTTATGATCTGCCATGTGTGCTCTTAAGGATCTCCTTCAAGCAGTTAGGCTTTCAAGAAGGACCTTGCTCTGATACCAATTGAAGAGCACAAAGATATACTGAGAGGGGGGGTGAATCAGTATATCAACAAAATTTTACCCTCTTACTTATTTATCAACTTCAAACTTAAACACAAATCAACTATTTGATATGAACCAATTTGCACAAGTTGACAAAACTTTTTATTGAAATGATTTTTACAAAGTAGGCACCAACCTACAGGTTTACAATAAGATGATTTGGTAGAACACAGCCTACAAGGAACATCCAAACCTTTACAACTTTAGTAGGCACCTACCTACAAGGAGCACTAGCCCCTAATGCAAGGCACCAACCTTGACTTGATGGTTGCAAGATGATGCCTTCAATCTAACCTGCACTATCCCAATCCTCCAATCTGCCTTTGGTGATGAATGATCTCACACTTAGACCACACAAGGAGATGGGACTTCAGATTTAGAATGCTCTCTTACACAACCTCCACACCAAAAAGCCCGAATGAATATTGAATATATACTTAGATCAAAGATAGCAACCATTGATGAAAAGACACGACTCTATCTTTTCAGTGCTTATTCACACTTCTTCATTAATCTAAAAGAATCTTAATCTGTATTATCCTTTAATTCTTGACAAAAGATCCTCTTCAAAATTTTGAACTCCCTTCTACTTTATTGTTTTGCCAATCGCACCTCTTGGCCATTCAAGATTAAAATATTTTTTTTTGTTAATAATGTTTGTTTCCAGATCACTCCAAAAATTTTATTAGTTCAAAGATACGTGTCTTTGTGAGGTGCGTACCTTTTCAAGACTTAGTTTTTAGAGGCACCCTTTTTTTTAGAAGAGATCGAACCATTCTAACACACACCCTTTCAAAATTAACATACGTTTTGCACAACAGATGATATACATGTCTCTTCATAACACAAAGCGTTCTTTCTAAATATTACGAGTCCTTTTATATTTTCCTGAATCGTGCATTTTACAAAAATTAATTTTTGTGTGTATACATCTTAATTAAAACTCTTAACAAATTTGTCTTATTATCTCCTTGTGAATATCAACATATGATTTAATTTGTGGCCATCCGAATAACCCTTCTCACAATTTGATCGCTATACATCTGTTATACTTCCAGGCGCTGCGTAACTTTATCTTTGGAAAAGTATCGTGTCTGGTCAAGTAGCGCCTCATACAAACTACGGGAGTTATCACGGGACAACAACGTTCCAAGCTTCCAAACCATGAAACACACACATGTCATTCTTGTTTCATCACACCAATATCAATCTCAACGATTTATTGATAATTCTGAAGTATTATCTTCATAGAGCAATCTTCTTTAACAATCACCTAATATAGATCGGGCCACATTTGTTGATGCTTGAAATCATATATTCATCTTTCTCATATCGGTGATGATCTTAAAACGATGATGATTTCTCAAATGTCCAGATTATAACATGAAACAGTGATAAAATTCTAACGTATGTCTAGTGCCCAGCAGGTGCACTTATGATAATTACTCAGGTATCTAGGTATCTTGTGACTCAAACAATTCCTAGATTTCTACCTTCAAAGATTACTAAAAAAATGAGGTCTACTCCAATGATTGTTCCAAAACTGTAATAATATCCTTTAGAATCATCTCATAGATTTCACTGTGATCTACTTGAGATCTGCATTCAAATATGTTATCTTCAGTTACTCCTGTCATCCTGTTCTTGATATAACTTTAACATCAATTACGATATTTCCAACATGACCCGAACTTGTTTTGAATCAAAGTTTGAATCTCCCAGCAATCTCCAGTACATACCTATTCAAACTAAAATTGGATCTGAATATTATTTCTTTAGTTATATTCTATATTTGAACATGTATTCTATAGTTGGATGCTTCCAAACACAATTAGTCTGAAGATGATCAATCTGAAGATGATTACTTCATTAAGCTCATCATTGTATGTAACATCTGGCTTTTCTTAAACTTATCATATTATAAGTATTGTTTCTACAATCTCTCTTTTTCTCAATATTTTCCATTCATTTGTCATCAACAACTTCATCCTTTTATTTTGACATCAATGACAATATTTCCAACACTTTCCACTTTCACTATCACTGCTGCTACTCATGGTTGTTTTCTAAATTTTTATGAAGTTTTTGATTTCAAAGAGCTGCAAGTTAAAAAAAAAAAGAAGTAAACCCTAAATGCCCTTTCTATGTGTTGAAAAACTTAAAAAATCTTGCAAAAATTAAAAACAAATAGCAAATACAAAACAAAGATGAAAAACATACCTCTAATATGGTGGAAATGATGCCCTAAGCTCCTCTTCAAACTGTTGTTCTCTCCTTCACTCAGCTGCTCTCCTTTTGCTATGCTTCACTTCACAAGGCAAGAAATAAAAATGAGTTGCTTTTCTCATTTTAGGCCACATATAAGGCACAAATTAGGTTAAGTGGTAGAGTCCTTATTCAGGTCCTCCCATACCTTTTTAATTAAAAAATGTTTTTAAAAAAGTGCGATTTTTTGCTGGACTGTAGAGATTTTCGTAGCCGTTACCCGAATCATGACGAGGACGGTGGGCCGTTCGGTGTGTTCATGGGCCCACGCCTACGATCCCACCGCCAATGAGCAAAAGTCGATGTGCGGTGCCGGAGACCAAAGGGGACCAACTTGGGAGGTTTCTATCCACTGGGTCATTCTTCTCACATTTGGAAGTACGTGCAGGACTTGAACAAAGAAACTAGAGACGCGTCCCCATTGGTATAGGAAATAATATTATTAATCATAATGTAATTTTACATACTATTTTTTAATTTGTAAAATTTATTATATTAACACAAATTTTTATATTGTTAGGATATATATTGTTTTTATCATTATGTAAATTCAATATTGATCATAATGTATTTTTATCATACTAATATAAATTTATCATGTTGTATTTTAAAAAAAATTAGTATAAATTTCATGATAAATATTAAATTAACAATAGTATATAAACTAGATAAAAATAGTATGCATTTATTATTTTTAAATGCTTTTTGTACGGATATACCCAAAATATATCCAACATCTTTTTTTTTTTTCATATTGGCATACCATACCATGCACCCACCCTCACACTTATTTCTGATTCGATAACTTAGTCAAAACGCCTTTATTTGATTTGCAACTTGTTGGAGCAACTTACAATGGCTGATATGCACAATTTCAGACTTACAATATTTGGGTTTTGGCCTGGAATAACACTATGTAGGAACCCTTTATGGTGAATAATAGGCCAGTTGGTGGGTGGATCTGGCTGTAGAATTGCTGTTGCTGCAACAATGGCGAGGCAAATGACCTAGGCGGGTCATGTGGTAGGTGGAAATAGTCAATTGGAGGCTGCACTGTTAATTTTAAGATCAGATGTAATGCACAGAAAATTAATTCAAAATCAACACAATGACACAGCAGATACCTTGGGAAAACCGTCCTCTTGAGGGAGAAAAACCCAGCAACAATATATCACTTATATATTGAATGATAACACAAATAATCTCCTTTACAAGAGGCCGATATGACGGCCAGAATAAGCAACACAAATTGATGCAAACTCAGATACAACCAGATGTATATTGCTGATAAGAAACTCAGCCAGTAATATGCTCTTCTACAGAATTCACTATCTCCTCTATATGATTCGCACTTGTACTCCAAAGAATAATGAACTGAATGAATGAACAATGAGAGAACCATCTAATATATATACAATCTGGAAAGTTGTCACCCTTCAAGATAAGTTGGCCAGCAAAGAGGAAGACACCTCTTCGTAAAGACGCATCCAAAAAGGCAAGAAGTCGGCCACATAAAAACTCGTGCTTCTTTAAGAAATCGTGCCACTTCATTAATCATTAAGTCGGCCTTAACAAACAGATGCAACTTAATAAATCGAGCCTCTTGAGTGAATCGATGTCACAATAAATTAAATAGCCATAGGCTATAATTTAATTTATCACAAGTGTAGTAAAGGAGATCGCTGGAAGAAGATCACGACGCTGCCATAAAACATCAACATGCACAACAGTCCTAGGCCTTCCAAAATGCTGATAACAATCAATAAAATGTCTATAAACAACATATGCTTATGCCACTTGTCCAAAGTGCTTTTGTAACCTCCTCCAGTGGTGGTATGCCCGATTATGTAATAACCACCCTAGATTTTTTTTTTTGAAATTATGTTAGCTTCAACTGTAAATGAAGCACAATCACTTCCTTTCCACTTTATGATCACCTAGATCCCAAGATGGGCAAGGTGAGAGCATATGGTGTCCAGGATTAAAACTACACCAAATCAACAATCGAAAGTAAGGCACTAGGCAGCAAGCCAGCCAATACCACTTATCCAGTGGAGTGGATAAATAGTACTAAATGTAATGTCCCCTTTTTCATGAGCGTTGGAGTTTAGAGGAATTAGCCTATTCCTGATCCTCGTAGGCTAATAGGGCTGATAAGAGGGTTGGTTGCAGATACCCAGCTGATTGGTTGGCTCATTTCGTGATTTCATGAAGGTTTTCCTATTCTCAACATTGATATTTCTATTTTTGGAAACCTTATTTTTATTACATTGTACTTTAGGAGTTGATTTATATTTTATATTATTATAAAGTGCAATAATAAAATAATATTATGTCAAATCTTCTAGAAGTCGAATTCTGGTATGTTCTTGATGGGCCAATCTCTTGAGAGGAAAAGAATAAATAGACATGGGGAGCTCATTTTCTATCATCCAGACTTGAGTATTGATTTGATATTTTTCAGTTGTGGAGCCAAGGTTTTCTGCAGTTGTTTCAGTTGGCCATTCAGAACGAAAACTCTCAATTGGTAATGCAATTTTGAGGGGGTGTGAAATGTGTTGTACCCAAACCAAATTTTTGCTTCATC
>VDFB02101770.1:0-11568 GCA_007258455.2 Sequoia sempervirens
TAATAAAAAGTGAAGTATCTTGAGCAAATGGACGCCTATGAGCTCAAGAGATGACTTTTCGGAATCGGTGAAGCCCGACGATGAATCCTAAGACTTCAACAAAATTGTCAATTGAAGTTCAGGATATTTGCAATTTTAGCATAAGATGGCGATTTTCTATTTTTGGCGCCTTTTGCTATTTGCATGATAATAAATATTTTATTATATTTATTCAAATTCGAACTTCCAGTCAGTGGCAGTGGAACTAAAAGGGACCAATCAGAGATCTTCTATTTTTGTCAGTGTTTTCAATTCTTGCAGTTACCAATTGGTGCGAATTTCTTCTTATTTAAAGTATGGCGTTTTCATTATTGTTCACAGAGCTTTCAAAAGAATTTCGAATTCATTAAGAGAAAATCCAATCTTAAGAGGAATTCGTATTTTTCAAAGCTAATTCATATTTTCAAGGGGAAATCAAGTTTTATTAATTTTCAAAGCAAGCTTCAAAGCAATTTGTATTTCTTCAAGAAGTAAAGGCGCGCACCTTTAAGGGAATTCATAGTAACAAAATTCGCAAATTCTTCAGAGATCAAAGGCGTATTTCAAATCCAAGGCGTATTCAATTTTCAATATCAAATTCGCAATCCTTCAGAGGTTAAAGGCAAATTCTCAAATTCAAGATAAATTCGTATTTTCTTCAAAAGGAAATTCAAATTTCTCCAGAACAAAGGCGCAAATTTCAAGAGAAAAATTCGTGATTTTCAAATAAAGGCGAATTCTTCCATTTCAAAGGCAAAATCTACATCAATTTCCAGAGGCGATTTTTCCTAACATATCTTTTTGCAGATCAAAGTTCACAATTGTCAGTAATCTAAAGAAATCTTGGGCGATTTTCACAGAAAAAGGACATCATAAAAACGTCTTTTTCATCCTTCAGTCTCAGATTTCTCTCAAAATACAATTTGCATGTTCCTGAAATTGGCGAATTCTACAAGTCTGAATATCTGGATCATTCTCATATAATTTCCTTGAGTTAAATTTGTGCGTTTGATTTTTCACGAATTTTTAACTTTAGAACGTTCGTTCTTGAGTTACTAATTTTCTCAAGTGAAAAGTCTTTGTATGATCGAGTAGAAGTTGAATTTTCGCAAATCTGACGTTCTGGGTTGTCTTAGAATCCTTTTGTCATGTCCCCATAATTTGTGCCTTCTAGTCAACAAAAGAATAATCTCAAAATTATTAATTTGATTGACATTATAATTATAATTGTTAAAAGAAACAATATTATAATTATAAATAATGCTATAATTATCAATATAATAATAATATCATTATCATGGATGTTAGATACAATATTATTGTAAACGTTCTAAATATTGAACTAATAATAATATTACAATTATTATGGCATTTTGAAGAATAATATATATATATATATATATATCATAAAATAATCTTGTAATTATTAATACAAAATAAATGTAAGGTATATAAAGAATAACTAATATTGAATAAATAAATGAATAATATTTAATATCTATTCACATTAGCCAATGATTAATATTGTTAGCAAAAGACGCTTCTATTCGAAAGTCGTCTCTCTTTATCGGAGTTTAGGTAAATGGATTTAAAAGGAGGAAAGTCAAGAAGCTAAGGGTATGGAAACATTAAAATATAAAGGCGTAAACTTTGTAAATAGCCATAGGGGAATCGTAGGCCACGGGAAGATTCGTGACTAGCACAATCACTACAGGTGATACCGGCTAGAACAAGCAGGAGAAGGAAATACCTAATATACGCATAGGCGATCTGAAGGAATGAAGGTACGCGATGTTTCATTTTAGAAACTTAGAGAGATCAGGAGCGGCGGAATACCAAAAACGACGACTTCACTATGCAGAACGAGTTGTAAAGTGAGAGGAAGTAAATAGTTGTCACGGGAACAGAGAAGTCTTCATACATATCGAATAGAAGGGAATCAAAACGTCATCACCGAGGCTGAGAATATAGAGACTTTGGATGTATAAGCGGTATCATAGATTGCGGATCATATATAGCCTTTATTAAGAATGGGTTTTATGTTCTTGTAGGTGGCGTGGCATTGGTCAATAACCTTACTGGAGATATCAACTATTGTCTTCACCCATTCGCACATCTAAGCGACCTGAACAAGCATTATTTGTATAATAAGAACCTAGTTATGAAGCGCTACCTTGTAGTGTTCATGGAGGATTGCTCGATTAGGGCATTCGATAAGAACGAGTTATTTGAAGACATCTCATTGATCGAAATGAATATAATTAAAGGCATTAATCAATCAAAACTTAAAAGGAAGGAGGAACAATCGAATAGAGGAGAGAATAAAAGAGGAATAGTAAGTAATATGTTGAAAGGTTAAATGATTGTGCATCCATCAGGTAAGGTTGATGATTATTTAAATCAGGCATACATAAGGATCGATAAAAATTAGTAATGAATAAATAATATGACATAAGAATTATATGAGTATATATATGAATAATGATATAGGCATGATATTGAAAATAGAATATTTAGGTACATATTTATGTAGAAAATAAAGATATATATCTGTACTTATAAATTGAGTCAATTAGGAATGATGTCATAATACTTATTTAGATAATATTTATGATGGTGTAAATAATGGTGCTTGAGCCTTATAAGTCATAACGACTCCGCTATGATAATGAATGGTATAATAGAATTTCCATCAATGATATCTTGAAAGATGTTAGTATCTAATACGCATAGGAAATTTAGTATAAGAGAATCATCCATAATGAGTAATAGGGATGTTTGATGTCTAATTTATTAATCTCTAACGTTCTAATGTCTTTTTGAGGAATACTTTAAACACGAGATTTGGGTTTAAGAGTTCTGTCAGAAAGGGAACATTACACCTTTTCTGGACAAAACCCATATTTCAGATTTTTCGCTGAAAATAATTCCTCGAAAGGCTATTTTTATCTCTCGCAGGCTATTTTTAGTTTCCAGAAATCTTGTTAGAACATAGTCAAGTTGACATTCAACAGGCGAGTTTTCCAAAATGCAGTTCACTCAGCTTGAATACAGGACCAAAACAGTCCTTACTCATGATTTTCTCAGGTTGGTTGAGACAGACCTTCACAAAGTGTTGCCAGAAGTAGTTCTAGATCCTGTCAAGATCAGAAGTTCAATCATTCAGAATATTGAGCAGTCTGGCTTACTAGAGGCAACTTCCATACCTATCTCCGTTCATTGTGTTGAATTCGTGATGTCTTGTATTAAGCATTACAATTCTACTACTCGTGAGATAGTGTCAGTTGACGGACGAGTCATTTGCAGTCTCAAGCCTCTAGACATCGAAAGGAGTTTTGGCATTCCTCAACACCCTAACAGTTTGGTTATTTCTATGGAGCAGTGTGAGCAAGTGTTTGATGCTGATGTGGACAAGTGTTAGAAGAAGATGGCAGAAAGATGGTTAAAACAAGCAAAGAACAGATTGCCAAACAATGTGGGTCGTGGTGAATACAAGGATGAGTACACGATTCTAATCACACTCCTGAATTGTGTCTCAGGTCAAACACATGCGAATGTTTTCCAGCCTTGGATGTATTACATTATTGGTCGCATCATTTCTGGGCAGGAGCATTATGACTGGGCATCCTTCATCAGCGACATTCTCCACACACAGATTACCGGTTTCTTAGTTGCTCATGAGTTTCATATGTGTTCATATCTCGTGTACTTGATCGCTTATCAGGGTCAGTTCCGAGGACTAAACATCGTGGGCATTCTCAGTGTTCAGAAAGTCTATCAGTATTATGATCAGCTTGAGTTCACGGAGGTACGACGTCATTTAAGTGTATTCCGCGAGGAAACTTTTTACGACCTATCACAGTGAAATTTGGGCCGAGGGGAGTTGCATGTTCATTATCTTTCAGCGGTTACTAGAACGCGATGGATGGATGAAGCCCAGTTAGTTTATTAGGTTTAACTTGTACACCTACATCAGAGGTATCTGACTTCTGAGGAAATCCAGCTATGCTTCCACGTTATCCTTCGGATAAAACAATCTTTCAGGAATTCCTTAGGCAGATGCATGATGTTCATCGTCTTCTACGCCGCAGGCACAGACCATCACTCAACTTTCCTTTTCGGTTTGGAATGTATTGGTGCAAGTCGGCAATTGATGCAAAGATCGCAGGACAGGAACTTGAGAGATATCATCTTAAGTACCTTGTCGAAGCACGTGCCTATGACCTTTCAGGTCATTATACAGCTCGCCTTCTTTGGGCATATCTCAGAGCAGCACATGGAGGAGTTAACGGGCAAATTACTTACCCGGATGACGAATTTGCAGGCGATTCTGACGCTTCTCTCTCTCCGCAGTTTCTGTTTTCGCGTGAGAAAGATGTGGGAGGTTTATCGAATGATAAGGAGAGTTCTTCCCACCGGTTTTTGACCCAGTCGATACACAGCGATTTTATGATGATTGATTGAGTACGTAAAGGAATATATATGATCCAAAGAGAGATCAAGTAGAGTTATTGAGAGCGGTATACTTTACCTCGATAGCAAAGAAGACAAGGAGATAGTGTTCGAGGCCCGAGCATATGAAATATGCTAACCAATTTTTGAAGAAAATACACGAAAAAGCATAAACCAGCAATAGTTAACTGGATTAGCGTTAGCATCAAATTGAAACTGAACTTGAATTGAAAACTACTCAACGTCAAGAATGTGCACTCAAGATCCCACTGAGGGCGAGGTGCTAACATATGACGGAGTGTTGAAATTTGAATTTAAAAACGGATAGGCGGATAACCAGCCATGAAGAACATTTCCACACTACCACCAAACAGTGGGGGGAAAAGATTACATTTAAAAACAATTCATCCGCTGCGGCGGGCATCCACAGCACTGTGGGAATTCTCCACTTTGAGTGGGTACAAGAGTTACAATCAATTTAACCACACTGGCGGTATACCATCTAGGGGACTTTAATGAGAATTTAATCAAATAGTTGCGGCAATAATAATGGTTAGATTAGTACTACTAATCAAAACCTTACAATTCAAAATGACTGCAAATACATGAATTACAATGATAGAGAAATGAGATAAGGAGATAAGAATGAATTCTAACAATGTTCTTTGCTTTCCAATGACTGAGAAATGATTAAAACTGGAAACTTATAAATCTGATGTAAAATCATGAGTTCTGGAAATTCATATCAGCAAACTGGAAATCAGAAAAATACTCATAACTCACTCATTTCATCTCCGAATTGATTGAAATCTTTTGCAAATGTTTCTCAAGAGGTAGGCGCCCAAAAACCAAGCACCAAACAGCAGCAACTCCAACTTTTTTTTTAACTTGCACAATTCCCAATGCACTTGAGATGGTACGGCCCTCTTGGGAGGGGCGATTTTAATTAAAAATCAGGCACTTCAAAATAAAATCTCAAAACTTGCATGAATGGTCGCCCAAGGTCAGCAAACAGATTGGTTAAATACCCAGAACCAAATTCAAGCTGGAAAATAAACCATGAATAAAAATCACCTTCAGCAGTTGATAAAACAACAAACCAAAATTGCCAAAAATCTCCAAAATTCTTCAATCTTTGATGCTCAATCTGCTAGTCTGAAGTTGAGAAGCAGCAATGTAGCCAACTAGGTGTTATATTGCAAACACGAAATTGGATGAAAAGCTAGGAGGTAGACATCCTCGAAGCAATCTGTCAATTGTCATTTCGACAGCATAACTTTAGCATAATTTTCATGGATGAAATGCTGGAGCAAAAGCCTTCAATAAATAAGAGCTCACCAAAACTCTTCAATTGCCTGAGAAGCAGATCAAAAGACACAGGAGTCCCTTTGAATTCCAAAAACCATTCAACTTCTCAAAGTGGCGTCCCAAAGGCCTCATGAGAAATTCACTTTATTCAAAAAAGTAACATTTATAAAAGTGGCGTCCAAATACAAGCTGAAGTAATATTTGAATAAAGATTAAATAATCTTATAATGAAGGCGTACCCTTCATGGCCCCACTTTAAAAACAACTTAAGTTATCTCCTTAGGCCAAGGGGGTGTCAACAGTGAATTAAAACATAGTGCCTTCAATTAAATATTTTTCACCAATTAAAGTTTTCTGAAGACCAAACCATAATAACAATAACTGCTCCAACTGCAAAGGACTAAGAATAGACAACTGCAACTGCCACAACAAGCATTTACTATAAATAGTAAATAACATGAAATGCCACAAAACTCCAAGCCACGAAACCCTAATTTCACCTCATTCCAGTGTACGGGTTCCGAAATAGACTGATGAATTGCAATGCTGATCACTGATGAGGAAGAGGGGGATATTACCATGATGAAGTGGTGAGATCATACAGCTACCTTCCTCGTCAAAACCCTAAACAAAGAAGGAGGAGTAACCCTACTAAAAATTATGGCATGCAAACAATTCAAAGGGGCAAGGTGCTTGCTGCTTTATTACACCTACGAGGGCACGGACACTGGGAATCCTTGAGAGTCGATTGAGCCGCCCGATTGCGAGGTTCAGCCTCAAGTTCCTGTACCAATTTCAGAGCCGTCACCAGTCCCAATTCACATTGAATTGGATTTAGACTCTCCACCTCGCAGTGAGGTCTCTACACGTTCACTCTCGTCAGTACCTCCTGTTGCTAGTACCGACCCTTCTAGTAGCATTAGCCGAGATCAATCTTGGATTGAAGCTCAGCTAGGAAGGAAGAGGAGGCAGCCATCCTATGTTCTCAATCATTCCGATTTTGATGACATTTACCAAGATGCGCCAGATAAGAGAGTCAAGAACATGGTTCATGTAGAGAGGAACACTGATATGGAGATTGTCATCGAGACTGCTATGCCTCCGTGCATCGCCCGATGCTTGAGCCTCAGCGAGCAAAGTCCAGCTTAATCATTTAGTTGCATATGGCAAAGTACGTTTGGATGAATGGGAGGAGTTCGTTGCTAGAGGCGTACTATGCTTACAAGTTATATCGGTTAGCGGTGCAATGCGAGAATATGAGGCTGAGGAATATGGCAATTAATAAACCCAGGGATGAGATTATGATTGCTCACCTGAGTGTGGCATATGATGCAGTCACAGATGCAGAGGATAGAGAGGCTATCTACTCTTGGAAAACACAATTGGTTTTCAAGGTAAAGATAGAGGACAGTTTGGCATCAGAGTTGGCTGAGAGTAGAGAGCACGTCACTAGTGCACTCCGGTCTGTGAGAACCTTAGTTTCTCGCTTACCGTGCCGTTATCAGATTGAGGGTGGTGCCTACGTTGAGCTTACCGACGTTTAGTCAGAGCTTCAGGCACTCATTCATACCATTTTCAATGGGGAGACAGTTGGCTATAAGATTACTCAGCTTACAGTCATGTCAGCATTGTTTGACTAGGCAACAAGGAGTAGGGGCGAACTTCAGTCTCAGATCACAGCTGGTGAGGATATGCTGCATCGACATAGTATTCTTCGTCAGAGTCTCATAGCTCCAGATAGTGATACAGTTAACAATCTCATTGAGGGATTGGTCGCTCAAGATCACGACCAGTAGACTTCAGTTCCCACCTCTCAGGATAGACATTATACACAGGAGTTAACTTGGTGTTACCCTTTCAAGTTAACTGGCTGTCTCATCTCATGCATATCTATTATGAGATCAGATTTACACACTTGGAGTTTCTTTTAGGGTTTTCCGTTAACTGATGGTAGTCTTCCATTTAACATGCTTTCAATAAGGACGTGCATGCTCGCACAATTGTCCATTTTTAGATTAGATGTTTCGGTTAGCCCGATGGTAGTTTTCCGGTTGGTACGCCAGTTTACTTCATTAGGGTTTAGCAAATCTTGCATGCATTTTTGAGATTGTAGATAAACTCAAAGGTGATTTTAGGGTTCCCCTACACCTTGATGTATAAATAAGAGCTTTGCTCATTTTGTAAAATAACTTTTAATAAGATATATGCTGCGCCTACCTTGCCCTCAATATTGCTCTTTTGGTATTTGTTCATGTGTCTTCGCTATTACGATTAATTGTTATGCCACATAGGGTTTCAAAAGATTGTAATGGTGGATTCTTTCCATAGTTTAGATAAATCTGTTTTGAACATCTTTACCATTGTGATCAATTGTTATGCCACATAGGGTTTCAAGAGATTGTGATGATAAATCTGTTTTGTGTATCTTTACCATTGTGATCAATCGTTATGCCACATAGGGTTTCGAGAAATTACGGTGATAAATCTGTTTTGTGAATTTTTATCATTATAATCAAGGGTTATGCCACATAGGGTTTCGTGAGATTGTGATGATAAATCTGTTTTGTGAAGTCTTTACTATTTTGATCAAATGTTATGCCGTGCATAGGGTTTCATAAGATTGTCATGGTAAATTCTTAATTCTGTTTTGTGCCCAATAAACTTATTCAGGTTGAGATAATAGTCGTGCCACCTTGCCTTCAAGTAGAGAATCTGAATTTGTATATTGTCAGATTGTCAAACCTTGCTCCGTTTCCTCATGCTCTGTTTTCCTGAGGAGATTGGATAGATTAAGTTTAGTTGTAGTTAGTGGATCTGCAAAACCAGAAAATACTCAGCTGCAACGTATAAGTTCTTTCAAGAAAGCCTTGTGCCTCTACAGCTGAAACAAAAAGACAGGACATAGTTTAGCTTATTTCCCTGTGCAAGTATTTTTGTCAAAGCACAACGAGGGAGCTTCCCCTCCTAATTTGAAGAGCACTCATTGCGTAGTGTACATAGGCTGTTCATAACAACTTTTACTCCAGAGGTGTTAGTTGTTACGCCAACACTGTTGTGGTGGAATCTTTGTTGCATTGAGAGTGTGTTCTCTATGTAATATCTTATCTTCTTTCTTCTTTCTATTTCGACAATGAGCTTGGGCTGTGAGCCTTTCTAGATAACGTGTCCTATTCTGGTAGTGAGCCTCTTTGTACCAGTTTTTGCAATTACTTATATTGTGAGGTAATCCTCACCGTGGTTTTTCCATCATTGGGTTTTCCACGTAAATTTGGTGTTCTCTTGTGTATGGTGTTGGTTGTTTTAGTTTCTGTTATCTGCTTTTCATGTTTAAACATTATAACAGATTAAGGCTTTAATGAATGCATGTGGATCTTCATCTACTTACTGTTGAGGGTTTTAATGTACAACTGATTCACCCACCCCCTCCTCCCCGCTCCCCTCCCTCTCCTCTTAGTTGTCTTGATACAATTGATTGTCTCATGTTACTTCTTTTCTTGATCATTTAATTAGTGTCATGGTATTCACTCAGGCTACACACGGTAGTTTAGTGCCAATCTCCTCTTTTTTCTTGATCAAATAAAAGATTGTAGTTGGAGAGATAATACTTATTTCCCAGAGATTGGAGTAATAGGTATTCTCCTCAACGTTTGGTGTTTGTACTCACAAAGTTCTTATCACAATCACATTAGGATAAGTCTGCCTTTCAATTGGATGGCAGGTAAAGGAACAAATGCAAAGTTCGGATCTTGTTTCTCTATAGCTAATCCATTTTCCCTTAGAAAAAACCATAGTAACACACTTTTTGTGAAGATTAAAAATTGCCCTTGTTTTTCTCTAAATATTTATATTCAAAGATGCCTTGGGAGCAGATTGTAGTCAATATAGCATTTCTATATTGTGAATAAAGGGTTGAATTCAAATCTTGTTCTCTAGTTGTAGTAATTGTACTGAAGTACATTTTAGTCAATATAGCATTTCTATGAATTTCTTTCACATTGTAGTCTATCTTTAAGTATGGGTCAAACTTTTTTTTTTTCATCAGTTTGATCCCTCTTGGGAAGCCATGAAGCATGTTCAGTATATTGCATGTTTGGATTGTTGCCAGGATTCTCAGCATGCACCTTTGCTGTTGTTGATCTCATTTTCTCCATCCTTGGGGATGGAGCTTCCCAGAGGACGAGTGCATTTTGTTACCTAGACACAACCTTCTTTTGTTATATAAATAAGCTAATTTATTATAAGTTCATACTTCATTCTCCATAATTCCAAGATACAAAGTTATAATCTGAGATCCTTTTGAGTGTTACAATTTGTGAAGAAAAGGAACCACTACATGTAAAATTTCAGCCCGATCCATGAACTTCAATTTAATTCACAGTTGGGTTTATCCATTGCACTTTGGGATAATAACATTCCATTCCTTGCACATTAATATAAAATCATTGAAGTACTAACATCTGGAGTGGTTCAATTGCACTGCTTTCTTGTATTTATTTAAATTTCTTTTATCAGTTATATTCTGCAGATTTGAAATTTTTCTTAGTTTACAAGCTGTATTAAGTATTGTAATCATTGCTAAGCATGATAATCTTGTACAAACTTTGTGTGCTTCAGTTTTATTAATTTTTCTTTTTCTGCCATTTAGTGCTTTGCGTGTTCTGAAGTCAGCAGACCTTATACTTTGTGAGGATACAAGGCATTCTGGAAAGTTACTTCAACATTACAGCATTGGCACCCCTCTTGTAAGCTAATGCCCATGTGATGAAATTCTAGTCTTAGATATCCAACTTAGACTCATTTCTGGACTGCTGCATGTTCATCTTAACATAATATGTTTAGGGGTTGGACAATAAATTTAGTGTTGTCCCTTTGAGTTTGGATTTCAATAACTTGCAGTGTTCTTTCACAGATGAGTTACCACAAGTTCAACGAGTCTCTTCGGGAAGCAACAATAGTGCAGAGGCTGCAACAGGGTCAGATTATTGCTCTCATCAGTGATGCTGGAACTCCTGGCATCAGTGATCCAGGTGCTGAAATTGTAAGTGCCCTCTTTGTTTTTGTCACTTTGTCAAATTAGCAAATTGACTGATGTCTGCTACAAAGTTGTTTCTGTATATCAAATTGCTTATACTCAAGCATATAATTGAGTTACCTAATTGGAAGATTGTTGGCTCTTGCTATTCAGTCCTTGGTTGCCAAGGAAAGTATTGGCTTTCCATATTTTTGGTTATTTTAGTGGTGTATCTTATTTCCATCATAATTTATTGTCCTGATTGTGCAAAGGGAGTATTGACGTTAGAAATATGTGGTACACAGGTTTCACTGTAATCAGTAAATGTGAAAGTGTTGAAGGTTGTCCTTACAATGTTTCTTTGCCATAATAAAAAATTCTGATTTTTAGCCTGACTGATAATTAAACATGTATAGATCCCAAGTCATGTCAATGCTTACCTATGATTAAAATGTTTTCTATGACACTAACTCTTGTTAATTTTTTTCTTGAGGTTGGTAAAGAATCTGAGTTACTCTACCAGTCTTGAGGGTCATACCATCACAATCCACAGGGGGCATATGACTGATCTCAAAAATCTAAACAAGATAGCAATACACAGTCTCTATAGAACAAAAATCTGTTGGTCTTAAACAAATCTTCTAAAGTTATCTTTACAGTATTTAAAGTTATCTAAAGTAAGCATTTTAATTTGTCCTTTGTAGAACAACTTAAAACAGAACAGTGTTTACTCTTCGATTTGATTAAACTAGTATTTGAAATAATGAACATAAATGATA
>VDFB02101771.1:0-34595 GCA_007258455.2 Sequoia sempervirens
TATGTATATTGCATGCCACCCAATGCCCTGCCCATCACCAGCCTATGGTTCTTTACTTAATGAATAAGCGATCTGATAATGATTACAAATAATCCCACAAACAACTTTGAAACAGCATTAAATAGAATTACCTCTATTCCTACAGAACTATATCAAATAATAAGTACTTCTGCCTATATAGGTAGTGCTGGCATACAACATTATCTCAATAAACTACGCTCATCCATCCTTTCATAAGGCCCTATGTTACCTTTCAGAACCATGCCACACCTATGATAGTGTCAAATCTTAGACTCTAGGGATTCACTCTACCATACAGCAGTCTGCTTAGCAGCCTCTGCCCAGGCTTTAGTTCACATGACCACCCAACCATTCGCCACCTTTCTACATTCAGCAGGTTTGTCAAGGTCCACATACTACAAAGCAATATGTACAAAAGATGAAGAATGGCTGCTTTCTCTATTTTTGAAGACATTGAAGAAAAACAATTTGCTTCAATGATTGAAAATGTTTCAATCCAGAGTTAACAGTTAATGGTCAGATTTGTCATCATATTGGTACTCCCATGGTTTATATCTGATTTTGAAATTGGAGGATACACCTGGTCCAAGGAACACAGCATAGCGGTTCAACTCCCACCACACCTATGCTCAAGTTTAAAAATGTTGGAAGTTGTTTCCTTTCTGGAACTTTAGACTTACAGAGCATGTTCAATGCCAAACTCCTCCCAAAATCTTAGAAAGATGATGGATTCTATGACATTTTGGAAAGATAACGAAACATATTATTAAGCTTTGGCTGGCAGCGTGTAAGTACTTTTCCATATCTTGGATATATTTTTTTATCTATTTTTTTAAGTATGGTTAACTCAAAGAATGTCCACTTGTTATTCACTTGAGGTTGTTATCGTACTTCCAGACAAGTTATATTTCTTGTCATTCATATTTTCTAAAGTTCGATTCTTCATAATCACTCTGTTAAAATTTACTTTAAAAATTGAAAGTGATCTAAGATGTGTGTTATCAAATCTGCCATATCCTTTATTGAAATTTTCTATTTATATTTTGCTCTTTGTTGTAAATTTTCCTCAACAAGGCACTTGACTTGTAAATATCAAAAGCATAGTTTGGAAGGCTATAATTAAGCAAAAATGAAAAGGACACTAAGAGATATTTTAGTATTTAGAATAAAACAATCTGTTATACTGCCAACAATACAATTGCTAGAAGAAATAATAATGTCTATCCCACTTTTGGGTTTCACGATTGCTCCTTAATAAAGCACGATTTAAAGAGATCGATTAACTAATGCCTGAATATGTCAAACATCTCATTAGCAATTTAAGATGGTAAGGATTTCCTGAATTATAACAAAAATCACATGCCAAATACTTAGCAATACACAATTGAAAGACATCCATCATGCATAAATTCAGGAATAGATAGGGGTAAACTTACTTGCCACAGACTCATCGGAATGACTTGGACCACTAGTTTTTCTACTGCTTTTTGCCTACCAATGCCCTCAATTTGTTAAGAAGTCAATACTCCTCTTTTCAACATCTTTTAAAAAAATCACAAAAGCACCAACAAACAAGATGTGCTTTTGTACATAAAAATAACCAAAAATTAATAATACCAGTAGAGAGAGGATAACATGAAGAGAAGCAGACAGCTTTTGGAGGAAGTGGTGGTTCCCAATATCCCTTCTGACAGAAAACATGGCTGAGTAATCAAAATCTAGTTGCTCATTATCTTCTGATTCTGAGATGGCGTTGGCTAATATTCCACTTCCAACTTCAACGCATGGGGGGATTCTTCCAAAAGGTACAGAAATTATTATTAAAATAAGACTTAATAATATGATTGAAGAGGTAACTGGTATTTGTCACAAAATTATAGAGCCTCAACCCATTGTTCTTCCAACTCCTGCTCTCAAAGAGGAACCCGGTAATCTAGTACAGGGACTTGTATATCTTCGGTCTTCTGAGGTCATGGATATTGTGAAGGCGGATGATCATTCTCTTTAAATCTTATGTTCTCTTGCGTATCTGGTTTTGCCTTTCTGTTATTCCTTGGGATGCCTAGCATGGCTGTCAGAAAACGATGGTTGCCCGAGACTTCTATATCTAGTCTTTCTTGATTCTACTGCTAGGTATTGATATGTGTGTATACCTTGCATGGACTTTAGATCTTTTATCTCAATATTAAAAAAATAAAAGTTAAAAGAGGGAAAAGAGAGAAAACCTTGATGTGTATAAAGTTAGCCCCAGCTTCATTGGCTACAGCCTTTGCAACGAAAGTTTTACCACAACCTGGTGGTCCATAAAGCAAAAATCCATTATCCAGATCCATTCCAAGTGCCTGCAATTATATTACAAGCAACAAACTTCGAATAGTTATCATCTCTCTCTAGCACACACAGAAACGCCATTCAAACAAATAAGACATAATTAGTCATATTTACAGAACACAATACTATATGCCAGCTTATGGTTGTACTATTGATCATTCCAGCTGTATCTGAGTCTTAATATGATTTCTTTCATTTGAGCAAGTTTCTTGTACCATATACAAATCTACTTTCCATCCAATCAGGTGTCTTGATCCAAATTTTAAGACAAATGACCTTTCTCTCACATTCAGAGCAAGAACAAACTTATATCAATCATACCTCATATTCCTCTGGGTGCTTGATTCGCCTAACAACATGCAGTTCAAAATCCTTGCGCAGAGAACCAAGAGCCCCTACATCATCCCATTTAACATTTGGGATGGCAGAAAATCCTTCCCTTCGAGTTGACGGTTGCACTTTTGTTGCAGCTTCCTAGGGAAGAAAAGGTCCATTGGAACAATAATGCATTAGTGAAATCTGTAAGAGACATATCTTTAATAAAAAAATTAATCTTGAATTTTGGAAAAAGATGAGCACAGATATAAATTCTAGATATTAAAAAAAGATTTGAGTAAATAAGAAAATTATAGTTCATCAAATATAAATATATGAACATACTGACAGGATCCATCATATGACTAAGCAATAGATAATTAGCAAAGACTATAAAAGAGATACAAACAAAAGTTTTAGCACGCAAATTATGAATAATGGTTGAGCTTCTCACAGTACTTTGTCATAGCCTTAATTGATAGCCATATAAACTTTTCATATCATAATTTCTTGGCTTTATTCATTCTAAAAGGCCTCCAAGACCTTGACAGTAAGAACTAAACCCTAAGTTACTGGTTCTGTTTCGGGTTCAGGTTTGACGGTTCGGTTCATAGGTTCAGGCAAAAAAAAATTTGGGGTTGGGTTTGTTTTCGGTTTGTTAATACAAAAACATATAAAAATCAGAAATATATACATATTTACAACAATAACTAAGTTCAAAATACTACACATAGCATCACATATTGTATAATAAACAAAACCACCATAAAAATAAAAAAATATTAGAATGTCAATTAGTCAAACTCAAATGCCATGATATATATTATATTTTAAAATTAACTACAATGTTGCATTTCTCCTTGTAGGTAAGCATCAAGTAACATCAAGGAAGATTGTCCAATTGGATGACAATATTATAGATGAAGACTTGTAGGAAAACTTGGAAACTTGGACTTGGAGAGTACCTAGAAAATTAAATGAATTCAAGGGGAGTTTGAGGGCAATCCCCCAATGGGGTCGAGGGGCAGCGCCCCTCACGGGGTCCGGTGTAATATCCCTTGCTACTTCTGATCTAAATTTTCGCCCTCAAGGAATATCGTAAGGGTTACCAAAATGCGAAACAAGATCTTGGTTACTATGACCTTCTAACACTATAGGATTTTTCACCTAAAGGAGAGGGATAGACCAAAATGTCAATGTTCACACTTCTTAAACCACTGTAGAAATTCCTTACAAAGTCTGGCCTAAGTTTGCCTCAAGGAATATTGTCAAACACTTTGAACACAACCCCTTTCCTTGCTGGTCTGAAGTTTCAGTCTGATATGTTTGCTTGAAAATGATATTAAAGTATTCTAAATGCTTGTAAATCAATGCTACAATGTCTAAGCAATAATCTAAATGCATATATGACTACTTTTTGTCTTTACAAATGCACATATATGACTTCTACATGTAAAACATGCACCTACAGCCAATTGACATTTTGTCAAACAATTGACATACAATCTAATATGCTGGAAATGAATGCTATTATATTGACATTACATCAAACATATTGCATGCAACTTATGACTCCTTATTTGATATGTTCTTTCCAATATAATGCTGATACAATAGCCAAGACTCTTGGTTTCACAATAGATATGCAACACAATGCCCAAGTCTGATTTGAATGCTCACCTACAGCAACTACAATGTTCTAAATGCTTATATAAGAATGCAAAACTATAAGGAACCTGATATAGAATGCTGCTGTTAAGGAAAGCAACCTGGACTGTTATTGGCAGCGTTGAAGCCTTCCATAAGGTGAGTCGAATTTCCTCCAAGTGTCGCCCCTGCTGTGCAAGTGCAGACCTCAGAGAAGCAGATAATAGTCCTCCAAACTCTTCCAAATGTGACTGGTAATAATTGTCAACAGCTCAGGAACTGAACCCCCAAGTACCTATGATGGAAAGATGCCTCAATGGAATGTAGACAATGGAAAATGCCCTTCAACATAAGTCGTCCCTGTTCTGATCTGATACCTTTAATACTAAATAAATGCAGCATTAAATCTCTCTAAGAAATCTCCAAGCATCATCGCCTAGGCCCTAGCTCTTGGGCACTCCTTTACCCACATGGAAATGATGCAAGACAAGAGCACAATGAATAAAAACGTAAGTCTGCAGTCATCAAGTGGCAGCCATGGTCAACCTGATAAAGTAATTATTCTCAGCCTTATGACACCTTCAACAACTCCTAAAATCATTGCCACAACTTCCCAAATACAGCGATCCAATACCCACAAGGGTCCAACCTCTCAATGATGAAATATGAATAAAATTCTGAAGATGCAACATGCAGATCCACCTCCTAAATCGAGCCTTCCAAAAATGCTTCACCAAGCAGATATAGAACTTAATCTCCAAATTTGGCCAAAGGCCACAAAATTTGCAATTAAGCACAAAGTTGAACTTTTGAAGTGAATCCCACAACTGGTAACAATCTCAGCTGATAGTTTCACAGCCTCAAAGTTGTTCAACCAATGAGAGTTTCGTTCCCAAAGGTCCAATAATGGCAGAAACCCTAGTTGACTCCTTCAGCAAACAAATCCTTCATAACACATATCAATTCCTGGATATCCAAAAATGAGCCCTTAAGATCCTTTTATACTTTTCCTGGGAGAGCTCACACACTTTTCTTGCCAATATGGGATAAAAGATATATTTCCAATTTTTAATTTTATTTTAGTGACTTTATGATATAATATATTTTATTTAAGTCACTTTATTAAATTAATTAAATATAAGGTTACTTTATAATATAACCTTACAAATAATCAATTTAATTATTATCTCCCTTATTTCTCCAATCCATTGAATCCAGGAAACCAACCACTGACTAGATGTTTGCCCAAAAGATCCTCTAACCAAACTCCTTAGCCTACGAGAGTCAGGAATAGGCTAAACCCTTTGCAAACTGATGCTCACAAAAATGGGGACATTACAGTCTTCCCTCCCTGAAATTGCTTGTTCCCAAGCAATCTCAACTGCAAAGAAAACTCTCCACCTAGATTCCAAGGGAAGATCTGTGCAATGTCCCTGATATCACCAAACAGCTTTTGTCACACCAGCATTAGCACAACCTGCTGAATCAACTCAATCCCAAAACTGTGATGGTGAATCTGAAGTAACCACACTGTTGGAAAGCCAATACCTATCACTTTCCGTTGTGCCACTCTGATACCCCCTATCTCCAAAACGCAGCAAGTCTCCAAGTCCTGAATCAAATGATAAACATCATGAGAGAACAAGGTAGAAGACTTGCCAAACTCAGAATCACCATCTGAAGTTGGAAACAAATCATACCATAGCTGACTAGAACACTCCTTATTCAACCCACCTCTTTGTGCTATCAAAGACATTGTTAAATCCTGTGTATGTGAGCTGAAAGTGAATTGATGAGCACTCCTCATTATGCAGTCGAGGTAAAAAGCACCAACCTCCGTCAATGGCTGACCGTAATAGTCTTGCTCTACATTACCGGTCATGGGACTAACCTCAGAAGAACCAAATGCAAAATGTGATTCACTGCAACCCTCGACCAATGCACTCGTCCCAACTATACCTGTAACTATGATGGGTGTAACCACTTCCTCAACCAAACTCGACTCCAAGGTGAGCTCCTCAACCGCCTCCTCTTTCCTCATCAAGGCAACTAAATAGATCCCAACAAGGCTAAGAAGGGTGTCTCTGTCTAAAAGAAGGTCCAAATAATTTGACTTAATTGTCAACATACCTTCTTGACAACCTGCAAATCATCATGACAAGACATTGCTCCAATCCCCTTTTATCTTCTCTCTAACTGGACTGCCCAAAGATGATCCTCAATCTGTTTGTCCATCCTGTCATGATGAGATAATGCTGCAATAATCTCATCCTCCTTCACCTTCAACTTAGTCTCCAAGCTATGAACAATTTCCACCTCACATGAAGAAACCTCAAACTATTCTTGTTTCCTCATGTTTGGGACCTTCACCAAGTCCTTCAATTGACCAAACTTATCAACCTCATCACCATCATTAGAACAAAGTGTGTTTTCAGATTCATCCTTCCTTTGAATGAGGAGTCTTCGAAGGTTATCTATCCCTTTTTGTCTTGCTATGTTGATGAGATTGAACTTTTCTTTCACTTCTTGAAGATGTTGTCTTGCATTTGCAGCCACTAATCTAGCCTCTTTGGCTTTTTGCAACCATTCTGCATTCAACTTTTCGGACCTCTTTACCTCTTTGATGCCAAAATATATAAAATCAGTCCTCTTATGCTTGATATTTTCATGTCCACCAATTGGTGTAGGGCTGCCATCAATGGATGATATCATATCATTGGCTTTCTCATGATCATAAGCTCCTATCTCATGAGAATGATGGGACATAATGCTGTTGTCCTCAAACAAATCAGTAATGACATCATACCATTGTAAAATGTCTCCTTCATCATGTGTAGTCAAAACGCTAGTGGCTGCTCCACTAAGTGAAGGATCAATTTTCACATCCACCTTTAAATCTTGGGCCTCCAATAGACTTTCATATGTAACATTCAGCGAACCACAATCTGATTATTTACCGTGATAGGATGAAGCAATGCAAGACTCACCTAATGAAGCATCACAAGAAACCTTATCTTCATGTAGCTGCTCTAATGCAACTGATTTGTCTTCAAACATCACTTGCTCTTCACCAAATAACATAACCTTACAAATAATCAATTTAATTATTATCTCCCTTATTTCTCCAATCCACTAAATCCAAGAAACCAACCACTGACTAGATGTCTGCCCAAAAGACCCTCTAACCAAACTCCTTAGCCTACAAGAGTCAGGAATAGGATAAACCTTCTGCAAACTGATGCTCACAAAAATGGGGACATTACATCCGGGTTAAGAACTCCAAGACCACACAAACCTTCAAGGCATACATCATTTTGCATTCATAATAAGACCCAAATTAAGACCTCCAAAGCCACACAAACCTTCATGGAACACATCATTTCAGGGTTTAGGGGGCAAATGAGACTTTTTAGAGTTCAAAAAAAGTCAAAAAAAAAAAATTTAAAAATGAATCTGCAAAATCCACCCAAATTCTGCCTGGGTTCAGTTTGGGTCCGTCAGGGACGAACCCATAGCCTGTGGGCCAGACCCAGTCCGGACTAGACCCAAACCACAAACTAGAGCCGAACCAGACCAAGACCAGGGGGTTTCAGGGGAAGAACTGGTATCTTAGAATAAACCTATTTCCTCCATTTAAATTTAAGTATTTCCAAAGATTATCATTATCTCCACACATTCTTAGTAATTCGATTAATTGATGTGCATCCTACTTGCACTAAAAAGTATCTATAGGATTGCACAATAGGTTTAGTGGAAAATAAGAATAGAAGCACTACAATAAGCTATAACTACCATATGAGATAACATGGGAACAGAAAAAGCAACCATTGAACAATTGCTATATAACTATTAGTTTTCCTGGAGCAGTAGATATATGGCTGTGCTGCAGAATTCTTTGTAAACCTTGGTTATTCAATTCATTATTTTGGACAAAGGGCAATTCCCAAAGATATAGCAATATTTAGAATCATCCTGTAATGACTGCCAATAGCCCGGTACTAGAAACCTGATCAAACAATCTACCATGACTGAATCAAAAGGAGCCAGGTCTACTCACAACCTATGTCTTCTAATAAGCACAAATGGAGGACTGTAAATTATCACCCAGGGAGTACATTGAAGCTTACCTGCAGAAAAATACTGAAGAACCTGCTGTTTCAAAAGGCCAAAATGCTAGAGAGCTGAATAACTACCATTAGATTCTGGAAGAAAATCCAATTATCAAAATTCCAATCAGAGAAGTTTCTCAACCTCCTCCATCAGCTGCATTCCTAATGTCACTCCTCTGCCTCAACCTAACGGTCGAAGGCATAAATGTCTTTTGTCAAGAAAGGGTAAAAATGTCCTATAATGGAAAGGTAAAGGATAAATAAAGATGTCCAAACCAGTTCGAGTTCCATTTACAAAACCAGTTCAGCTTCATGCTCTGCATCCAAAACAGTGTGCATGTTCCATTTACATTACAAACTCACCAAACAGCTGACCATTACAATGATGCCACATGCCAACAACTGCCTCAAGTTATGGAAGTCATTTGTCTTCATACTTCAAGAATCCTGCAAACTTCTTATATTCTTCTCTATTCCTTCCTATCTCAAGTTATGGAAGTAATTCATATTTTTGTTATCATATTGATTACACCGGGGACTTCTACTTGAAATATCTATTGAAAGTCCTATAAAAAATCTTCTTGTCCTTGATCTTTTTAATCTCCCAAAGGTGCTCCCAACATAAGCGGCTGCTGTGTGAGCTTCCTCATCTCTCACATAATTGTTTAACAAGAAATATTACTTCATATATACCAACCAAGGTTCTAACTCCTGGTTTATCACAACTGCATCTCCATTGTCCTCTTGAATTCCCTGTTGACCTTCTTCTTGTGGTTCTACCTTATTTCATTGAGAAATCATTCTGATGTACAACAAGAGAAAGCGGTCTGGAGAAGATTCTGCCAAACTTTTGCACAAATGGAGGTTTGGTCTAGAAGCAAAAAAGGCATAAAAATGAAGCTGCTCAGTCTAGAAATGACCCTCTATATTTGGATGAAGAGCAAGAGAAAGTAGAATTGAAAAATAATTTGCCACACTTCAAGATAGAAGAGGAATCAATCTGAAAGCACAAGAAGAACAAAAGACTAGACAAATAGAGGAAGGAAAAAAGAAGCCACTAAAGACAAAGTATAAGGGAAAGAATCTAAAGCCAACTAAAGATGAAGTGCAAAGGCAAGAATCTAAGGAAGAGTGTAAAGAAAGCAAGATAGACCATTAAGGTTTAAAACTCCCACCCTCGTCCATGATAAGATAAATAAAAGCCAATATCAAAGAAGTTTATGGGAGATTGGAAGAAACTTCAAAATCACAGAAAGTAGAAATTGAAGATAGACCATGAAAGGACCACTCTTTGGGCCATACCTGCCTAACTAAATCCCAGTTATGGTACCAACACAAGTCACTCATCCGAAAATATTCAAATTAAAAAAATTCCTCTTACAATTTCTGTTTTCTATAACGACGAATTTTTTTATTGTATTTGGACCCACTTAGTCACTGGGTTATATCCACAAGGATGTATGTATACTATTATTGTATTAACAACTGATAAACATAATAATTAGTTTGTGCCAGCATATACTTCTAAATTCATCAAAGGGTGTGTACAATGGCCCTATAAAATATCAATTGATAATTGTAACATGATATATTGACATTAGGGCATTCTACATGTCTCCCTTTATCTGAATTTGATAAACATTCTGGTGGACAACACACTTAAGTGTTGGGACTTGTGAGATTTAAGTGCAAGATACCATGATCAACATAAAAGAAAACCCACATATTCAATAGATTATTTACACAAGAACACCATGATATTGTTAGATGAACTTAAGGTACCCAAGAACACAATATTGCTCATTTGAAAATGAGGAAACAATGGATGATATAACATCTCATTGTTTGCATATAGGTGGGCAAATCCCTCTATTCATTTGATAACATGTCAGAGAGTTCACATTCTACAGCTTACTACAATGACATCAATCCCAAGGGCATACCATGATATAGGCAATTCAATAGGCCCAATAAGATGGGTTTTGTAACTCTTAACATCCCTCTAAAACATGAAGTAGAGGGCCTAGGAGTAAGGTGGCATTTATATGTCAAACCTTTACATCCAACATCCCCACTTATAGAGGATTCATGGAAAGTGGCATTTACTTGTTAAACCTTCCCACCAATATCCCCCATTAAAAAGGAGTACTATAACTCTTAACATCCCTCTAAAACATGAAGTAGAGGGCCTAGGAGTAAGGTGGCATTTATATGTCAAACCTTTACATCCAACATCCCCACTTATAGAGGATTCATGGAAAGTGGCATTTACTTGTTAAACCTTCCCACCAATATCCCCCATTAAAAAGGAGTACTAATCAAAGATGTCAATAAAAAAGGTAGCATTGCATAGCTATTGCCACTTGCTTTCCTAGTCCAAAACATGATGATAAGCTGTAATCTTGAAGCATACTATGATTGAAATACATGTCAATCGCCGAACATTCCTAGTTGCCGGATATACTCAAACCACTCGAACTGGTATACAGACATACAATCCTTGAACTGCCCATTACTATGATGGCAAGAATGATGAAGCCAACAAGGACACAACCACTACCCTATCAGCAAATGCCCCTAGCCATGCACATGAGCTCCCAATCCTGCATAACCAAAATATCCATGCCTGGAACCTGAAACAGAGCACAACAAACATGCTATTCATAGAAGTGATGGGGATAGCCAAACTATTAAAACCTATTGTGCCTAACCACCAAGTTAATCACCAAATGCATGCATGAGTACCTACAATGATCCAAAAAGATCTAGAAAATATATGTAACAAGAAAACAGGAACAAAAATAGGTCTCAGATACAAGGATGTGTTTCACAATGTTACAGAACTATACCACACACAGATGATAGCACAAGTGTGCTAGTGTCCATGATTGTACCAATATTAAAACTCGGAGTCCAAAATGTACAAGCATCAGTTCAACATCTACTGACTATACCAATATTAAAACTCAGAGCCCAAAATGTACAAGCATCAGTTCAACATCTACTGACTATACCAATATTAAAACTCAGAGTCCAACATGTACAAGCATCAGTTCAACATCCACTGACTATTGATCTTCACCCAAGCTCAAGAAAACTCAACTGTGCAATGGAAAATCTATAAATAAGGCTTGTATGTGAGCATTCCAATCATCAGTAGTTGGAGAAGTTGAAAATTATTGTGTGTTATGTTCTCATAAGAGAAATAAGCAGAAGTAGAAAGCACGATTGCCAGTTTGTTGTTATATCTCTTTGGAAAGTAATAAAGGAGGGTAGCAAGGCAAATCACCACTACCAGAAATGATTTATCCTGCACACTCGGGTTTTCCAAGATAAAATCAATGTGCTGTCAGTTGTTTCATGTCAGTTTATGCTTGATGCACAGTATTTCCTTCTCTTAATAATCTTAACTTTTCATTGGCAAAGCAAGTAGGAGAGTATTAAATATTCTATAGGAGAGTATTAAATATTCTATTGATTTCTAAATTCCAAAAGCAAAGTTCATAGATCAATTTTGATATCAGAGTGGTTTAATCTTTTGTGGATTTATGGAAGGATTTTGCATGATTATAATAAGATCTCAAAGTGCAGCCATGGAGGAGTTGAATGCTAAGTGACAGCATTCGAAGGCCATATGAGAGGCATCAAGGAAAATTGGGAATAGCTTAGGCAACAACAAAAGCACGAGTAGGCAACAACAAAAGCACGTGAGTAGGCAACAAGGTAAAATGGACAGAAAAAATTTCCATCAGCGAGTTAGTAGAAGCTATGGCAAAGAACCTTCGTATAGTGAGGATGATATGAAAGAAGAATAATTTCTAAATGAAACAAATATAGAAATAAAGAGTGTGGGTCCATTTAAGGTTGAAAGAAAAGTACAAATCAAGCCTTTTAATGGACAAATTACTGCAGAAATATTAGATAATGGATTAAGCAATTGGATGTCTATTTTAGTGTGCTCTTGTGTGGGGGTAAGCATATGTTGCAAATTGTAATAAAAGGAAAAATCCAATAGTTGATGAATGAAAAGAATTCATATAATTAATAATGAGGAATATGTATCCCATAGGTCATAAGGTTGATCAAAAAGTAAATTTGATGTATTTCAAACAAAAAAGTGGTCAAAGGGTGCAGGATTACATCATGAAATTCCATCAAGAAGCTATGGTGCATGGCATGGATCTTGACAAGGACACAATGACATAATATCTCGTGAAACTTCATACTCACATATGAAGGAGGGTGGTCACCACTAATCCAAAAGACTTGGACAAGGCATGTGTCCAAGCATACTATGTTGAGGAGAAGAAGAGATATGAAGTAGAATCTTTTAAATTCAAAGAGAAATATAAGAAAATTTGGAAAACAAAGAAGGCTACTTTAGTAGTGCAAAAGGAGGATAATAAAGATGCTAAAATGGACACAAAGAAGATAGAATTGGCAAATCTTATAATATCTCAACCAATATTTGTGCAATTTTCAATTTTTTTTGTAATGCAAAAATGATGCCCTAATTTCTGATTTTTAATTTCTGCTTAAACCCTATAACTCTGATGTAATTTTCTGAGTTTTGTAATGCATGAACAGCATCACATAATGCAACCAAAAGATAGGAAAACTCATAGCAGATAATAGTAACATTAAATCACCAACATAGCATAATTAGATCCTTCAATATGAGCCAATAAATGTCTGATATAAACCTCCAGTCTGCTGCTACAAAATATGAATGCAAAGTACAAAGTAAAGTGGGCTCCAAACATGCGCCACAACATGAAGAAACCCCAATAATGCAGATGCAATTAACCCTAGCTGGGCGAAGTTTTTCCAGCTACAAATATGCAACTAAATGATGATGAAACTACTCAAAAAACCCTACCAAGGGGTGCGCTAGCCTGCTGGACTGATGTTAGGGCTTTGCCACCCTAGAAATCTGAATTAGAGCCTCCAACTTGCACAACTCGCCCTTCAAATTAGAAATCTAAATGCTGATGCAAAACTGACATGAACTAGCAATTATCTCCATTGAAGCACATAGGAACCTCCATCGTGAAGATCTCCTTGGAAGAAGCTAGGGTTTCGTCCAACTCCTCCTTGATTCTCAAGGGTTTCCATCCTTAGAGAATTTCACCAATAAGCAAAGCAGAAAAGCAGATATAAAATTCTGATGATCCATAATGCCTCCAACTCTCCTTGTATAAATACACAACTTCCCTCATGACCTCCTACTTGGCTGACCTAGCCCTAGGCGCCAAAAAGCATTTTAAAAAATATAATTAAATCTCTTTTTCTCTCCTTTATTTGGGCGCCCAAGATAACTTGCTTTTTATTTATTTTATTTTATTTTTAAAACACCCTTATCATTCCAAAGGGGCCGCCCAACCTAGTGTGTGTATGTATATATATATATATATATCTCCTTTTTGGACACCCAAACCCAAAATAATAAAATATTATTTTTATCTGATTTTTGCAGAAGGGACATTACAAATCTACCATGACTACCTAAAATTGAAAGGGTTGGATGAAGTCTTGTTATCTTTTCAGAAAGTGTTCACACAACTGAAAGGGTTGCCACTAAAAAGAGAGATGGAACACAAGATTCAACTCCTACTGGAATCTCCTCTACCAAACATCAGTTTGTATCAACCATCCTTACTTGAGAGAAACGAGGTCAAGAGGTAGCTACAGGATTTATTGGAGCAAGGGGTGATTTTACTTAGGACTTCACCTTGTGTGTCACCCATATTGATGGTGTGAAAGAAAGATGGTTCTTGGAGAATGTGCATAGATTATCAAGCTCTTAATAAAACTAATATTAAGAATAGATATCCTCTCCCAAGGATATATGATTTGTTAGATCAACTTAGACATGCTAAGTATTTTACTAAGTTGGATCTTAAGTCTTGTTACTATCAGGAGCAAACGAACGAAGAGGACACATGGAAGACTGATTTCAAAACAATTGAAGGACTTTATGAATGATTAGTACTTCCTTTTGGCCTAAGTAATGCACCTGCTATTATTATGAGATTAAGGACTTATGTTTTAAGGGACTTCACAGATAGCTTTGTGATAGCCTATCTAGACAATATTCTAATATTCAATGCTACATTAGAAGAACACTTGATCCACATTAAACAAGTCTTGCACAAGTTAAATGAACAACTACTACTATGCCTCTAAAGAAATGTGAAGTTGGCAAAGAATCACTAGTATATTTAGGGCATGTTGTAGGAGGAGAATTGAGAATAGACCCATCTCAAGTTGAGGTAATTGTAAATTGAACTGCACCAAAAAATACTACAGAAACTAGAAGTTTTGTAGAGAATGCACAATTCATGAGAAGGTTTATTTGTCCTTTGTCCTGCAGGACTACACCTTTACATCAAATTGCATCACAAGGGAGGACTAAACCCACAACTCTTCCAAATACCATGACCTTGGTCTGGAATCTAATCACATTCAGCGATGAGGGTTTTAGATGGGCACGGGTACCTTAGAGCCAACATCCAGCATTATCTCAGCAGCGAATAACCTCTAAATATGCAGATATATGGCGGCCAAAAGAACGTGCAAAGCTCCTCAAAATTGAACGCCAACCTTAACCTCCAAAGCAATAGAAATGAATATCATTTACCGCCAATTTTGTCTCCACAAGAGACTCACAAAATTGCCTTAATCGCCCAGCTGGAAGACCTGAATGACCTTCCCCACGAACCAGCTAGGGTGGAATCATTTCACCACCAAAACCAATTGCCCTAGGGTTTCTCTTCCCCAAGACCAAGAACTCCAAGAAGCTCTCCGAAAGTGAATTTGAGAAAAATAAACAAGCATAGTACAAATGAGCTCCAAAATCACTTTTTATATCGCTTGCCTCTTTCCCGCTCATTAAATTAAATAAAGTGACTTTATAAAGTTACTTTTTAAATATTTCCAAAAGTCACTTTATAACTTCATTTAATTAATTATTTAACATTACCTTTTTAATTGTACCTTTCCCGCCAAAGTAACATTAAACAATTAAATAAATTAATTCCCTTTTCCTGACTATAGCCTACAGGAATTAAATAGGCTAATGTGTCCCTCAAAAGTAATTACTGAGAAGGGGACATTATAGTCCTCCCTTCCCAAGATTGCTTTCCCTCAAGCAACTATAAATTAGGATGTTGTAGTATCTATTCTCCTTCCCAAGTTGTGTCTTCTATTGGCAAGTCTCTCCATCTAATCAAATATTCCTTGATCACTCTGCTCCTTAGTCTCATCTCCTTGACATCAATAATCTCCCAGGATCCAACACCAAATGCCCCTCCTCATCCAACAAAGGTAATTCTGCTAATGAAGTAACCTGCTGCCCCAATGCCTTCTTGAGGCACGAAACATGAAAAACATTGTGAATTTTGCTATTGTTGGGCAACTCCAACTCATAGGCTACTTCTCCCACTCGTACGGTTATCCTGTAGGGACCATAGAAACATGGTTTCAATTTCTCTGCACCACTTTTCTTCAGCGAAGACTGCCTATAGGGCTGCAACCTTAAAAAGACCAAGTCTCCCACATCAAAAATTGCTCTCAACCTTGTGTCTGCCTGCATACGTCTTCTGTTGATTTTGAGCCACCTGTAAATTCTCCTTAAGAGCCTTAAGAATATCTTGGCTCTCCTGTATCCAATCTTTGGCTTTGGGAGCCCTACTATCCCCAAACGCCAAATCTAAGAATGAAGGTGCATCGTAGCCATATAATGCACGGAAGCGTGCCATACCAATGGACATGTGGTAAGTGGTGTTGTAGCAATGCTCTCCTAGATGTAACCACTTTATCCATGCCCTCTGCTGTCCCAAGACAATAACATAAGTAGCCCTTTACCCATTTATTCACTATCTCTGTCTGACCATCAGTCTAGAGGTGGTAACTTGTACTAAGTGTCAACTCTGTGCCAACAAGTCTAAACAACTCCTGCCAAAAAGCACTAAGAAACCTGTTGTCCCTGTCACTAACAATGTACTTAGGCAGCCTATGGAATCTGAAAACCTCTCTAAAAAATAACTCTGCCACCTATGGTGCCTTGTACTCCGAAGAGATCGCAAAGAAGTGAGCAAATTTTGTTAACCGATATACCACCACATAGATGCAATCTCTGCCATGAACCTTAGGTAGACCCGTGATGAAGTCCATTGACACGCTCTCCCACTTCTACTCAGGAATGGGCAATGGTTGCAGTAACCCTGCTGGGTGGATATGCTCTGACTTGTTCTGCTAACAAGTCACACATTCTCTCACATATCACAACACATCGTCCTTGAGGCCCTTCCATGAGAACCTCTCCCTGATCTACCTATATGTTTTGAAGTACCCCTGATGCCTTTCCAACAAAGTGTCATGTGTAGCTCTCATAATCTTCTCCTTGAGCTTAGATTCAAGCACTAAGTATATTCTTTCATTGTAGTAGATGATGTCATCTACGACCTTGTACTAATCATCCTGAATCTGACCATCCATCAACTCACAAGCAAACTTGTTCTTGGAGTACTCCGCTAAGAGGCGAGATTTCTAATCAGCTGAAATCTCTGCAAGGGAACATATGTCTGGTTTCCTGGAAAGGGCATATGCAACAATGTTTTTCTTGCCCTTAACATACTCAATACCGAAATCATAAGCTTGTATTTTGCTGACCCAATTCTGCTGCCTCTTGTTTAGGTCCTTTTGCTCCAAGAAATACTTCAAGTTGTTGTGGTCGGTCCTCACCACTAATCTCCCACCTACCAAATACTGTCTAAACTTCGCCAATGCATGCATGATAGCGAGCATCTCCTTATCGTAGATGGAGTATAATCTCTCAAGCTCCCTCAACTTACAGCTCTCAAATGCTATTGGATGCCTATTCTACATTAACACTTCCTATGCCCTCACCTAAAGCATCACACTCAAGCACAAAAGGTTGAGTGAAATCAGGAAATGCCAATACTGGACAATTGCTCATCACCTCCTTAAGCCTGTCAAATGCCTTCTATGCCTTCTCTGACCATCTAAAAGCTCTCTTCTTCGTGAGATCTGTCAAAGGTGCACCCAGCTATGAAAACCCCTTAAGAAAGCGTCTATAATAACTGCATAACCCAAAGAAACCGTGCAACTCTGTAAGGGACTTAGGCGGTGGCCAATCTAGTATTGCATGAATCTTCTCCTGATGTACCTGTACACCCTGTGCGTTGATCACATGGCCCAAATACAAGATCTCCTTCATGCCAAATTCATACTTTGATGCCTTAGCATATAGAGACTGATCTCCCATGATGCCCAACACCTCATCTAACTGCCTCAAATGGTCATCCCAAGTTTTACTATAGATAAGGAGATCATCAAAGAACACCAACAAATACTTACACAGCTACTTGTTGAAGATATGATTCATACATGACTGGAAGGTAGCAGGTGCGTTGGTCAAACCGAAAGGCATGACCAAGCACTCATAGTGCCCATAATAGCACCTGAAGGCTGTCTTATGTATATCCTATTCTCAGACTCTAATCTGTTGGTACCCCGATCGAAGATCAATCTTCAAAAATTAAACAGCTCCATGTAACTCATCAAGTAGCTTGTCGATCCTAGGTATAGGGTACATGTTCTTAATTGTCTTCTAATTCAACGCCCAATAGTCTATACACATATGCATCATTCCATCCTTCTTAACCAAGACTACAGAAGAAGCGAATGGGCTAGAGCTAGGTCTGATGTGGCTCATGTCTAGCAACTCCTTAATCACCTTCTCTATCTCATCCTTGAATTTCTTAGGATGTCTGTAAGGAGTGGTTATAACTGGTTTAGCTCCCTCTTCCAACTCAATGGTGTGCTCGAAACCTCTATCAAGAGGTCTCCTTGGAGGTATCTCCCCAAAAACTGTCATGTTTGCCCAACAATGACTGGATATACATATGGTATGACTGGCTACTATCAGGAGACTCCTTGGATGTAATCAAACACTCAACTGCCCAAGCAACATTCCCATGCCTAAAGATACTCTCCATCCGCTTAGTTGACACTATCTTTGGAGAACAATAGGCCATACCCCTTAGCACAACCTTTTTACCATCTACTGCCCTGAATTTGAGCTACATGGTTTGGAAGTTTTGAGAATACTTCCCCAACGAATGAAGCCACTGTATTCCCAAGATGGCCTTACAATCACCCAGGTCAACTACATAAAAGTCATCCATCACAGTGTAGTTGCCCAAAGTCACACCCAACCGAGGAACCCTCTGAGTGCAAGTCATGGTGAACCCATCTGCCACCATCACACTAAATGCCTCAAAATTCTTTGTAGGAATACCTCTCTTAGTCACCAGTGTCGAGTCTATGAAATTGTGGGTTGCCCCACTGTCAATCAGAACCGTAACTCATTGCCCCTATAATACCCCCTAACTCTAAAAGAGTTGAATCTGGGAGTACCTAATATAGTAGCGATAGCTCCACTCTTAGTCTCCACACGAAGCCACTCATCCTCTGAATTGCTATGATCATTGTCCTACACTAGTCCTGCCTCCTCTTCACCCTCACTATCGGAAAGAACCTCAATGTAATGAACCTTCCCTTTGCTCATGAATTTGTGTCCAAGCTCCCAAGGCTCCTTACAGCTGAAACATAACTTTTTTCTCCTCAACTCCCTACAAGCCTCATCATCTAATTTATCCTTCTTGGGCCATTCCTTTTGAAAGGGTTTCGTATCTTTTTTCTTTTGAGGAATGAATGGTTTGGACTGAAATTTACTCTTAGGCATTGAATTCTCCATGTCACGTGCCCTGATGATGGCATCCTGTAGTGACTCCAACTTAAAGGCCTTAATCCGACCACATAGTGGCTCAGATAAGCCCTCAATAACGATTATGATCAACCTGTGCATATATGCATTCACAGTACTCAAAAATATATGCATTCACAGTACCCACCTGTTTGAGCTGCGCAAACTCCTTAAAATGCAACTCTGGGTCCTTGTCAAATCTATCCATCAACTTCTATGTGAAGTCCAAATAGGAGGTAGTGCTAGCATGCCCCAAGGTGACTAACCCATGGTACCACCACTCATGGGCCTCAACCTCTAGATGTAATGTGGCATACTTGATGGCTTTTGTTTCCAGCATAGGGTTGAGTTGGAAATAGATATCCAACTTATGAACCCACACTCTAGTAGTGCATTTGCTTGAGCCATCAAATGAAGGAATAGACAGCTTCCCAACCTTACGCTGCAAGTCCTGATTTCTGAGGGCCCTTGTTATGATCCCTTGGCCTATTTCTATATTTTATAGCACAAAAATCTTGTAGAGACATCGCTGCATGAAACTCATCACCAAGAGACTAATACTCTCCCAAGTAATCTATGAACCCCTCACCTTGTCCTTGCTGCCCCTGATTTCCAGCCCTGCTGTCCTCCCAAGAACTGAGGTAGAAGAGGTCTAGGAGTCACTCTACTCGCTGTCCTGGTGTGACTCTGAGCAAGTATGTGAGTGTTACTCGCTTCACCATTGTTCCCGTTGTTTCCATTGTCACCATTATACCCATTAGTACCTCTTGTACCATTGTTACCAGCATTATTACGATGAATTATCAACTGAGTGAGGAGTTGGACTACCTGTTGTTGATCCCGTGCAAGATCATTTAAGATCTGCACGGTACTTACCTTCGGGTGGTTCACGCCTATCACCCATGTTTTCTTCTTCCTCCGACTCTGAATTTTAATATACTCCTGTAGATTATATAGGCCCCGTCCTCCAGATTCATAACAAAATCATGCACTGAAAGTTCTGAAAAACAACTTCGCTCCCCAAACACAGGCTGGCAGGAAGACTAGCTTTGATACCACTATAACATCCCCCTCCAGATCAAATGATGTTTTTGCGATAGTTTTAGTTTGACACATATCCCATTTTGTCAAACATATTATATTTCATTGCATGAATGTATCGCAGATTTCAATGGAAATGCACAAATAGGCTTAATAACCAGATATCACATTTTCATTCCAATACTTTTAACTGTGTTACAATAATATAGATGATTGTATGAAGCAACAGTCATATACACATTCAACTGAGCAATATCAACTAATAGGTTTACATATAATAATATTCAGATTGTACAGCAGCAGTAAATGGTTTACAAATTATTAATTAATACTAAACTGATCTGAGCAGCAATAATGAACAATGCATGGACAAATATCACTCAGACCTGAGAATATGCACACCTGGGCCAGATAAGGGTTCGAAACTCCTTGAAAAAGGTGATATATGCTGTGCAACCCTCACGTCACAACTATTCCACACCCAACACTCCTTCCTCAGGCAAACTGGACTCTCACAGATCCCATGCAGCCCCTGTAGAATGGCTCACAGCTGGTAAACTCTGTTGCTTCTGCACCTGGAATCTCACGTTCCTTCCACGAATGCTCACACGCCCTTTCACAAGACTCACATGGCTGCTAATAGATGGACGGTGGGGTTTGAAAAAACTTTACCCTCCTTCTGCTATCCACGACCTCCAGAATAGACCCACGACTCTTGCAAATACCACAACCTTGGTCTGGAATCTAATCACATTCAGCGATGAGGGTTTTAGATGGGCACAGGTACCTTAGAGCCAACGTTCAGCATTATCTCAGCAGCGAATAACCTCTAAATATGCAGATATATGGCGGCCAGAAGAATGTGTAAAGCTCCTCAAAACTGAACGCCAACCTTAACCTCCAAAGCAATAGAAATGAATATCATTTGCCACCAATCTTGTCTCCGCAGGAGACTCACAAAATTGCCTTAATCGCCCAACTAGAAGACCTGAATGACCTTCCCCACAAACCAGCTAGGATGGAATCGTTTTACCACCGAAACCAGTTGCCCTAGGGTTTCTCTTCCCCAAGACCAAGAACTCCAAGAAGCTCTCCAAAAGTAAATTTGAGAAAAATAAACAAGCATAGTACAAATGAGCTCCAAAATCACCTTTTATATAGCTTGCCTCTTTCCCACTCATTAAATTAAATAAAGTGACTTTATAAAGTTACTTTTTGAATATTTCCAAAAAGTCACTTTATAACTTCATTTAATTAATTATTTAACATTACCTTTTTAATTATACTTTTTCCCACAGGTAACATTAAACAATTAAATTAATTAATTCCCTTTACCCAACTATAGCCTATGGAATTAAATATGCTAATGTGTCCCTCAGGAGTGATCACTGAGAAGGAGACATTACATCCTAGAAGGGAGGTGTGATCCAAAAAGATTTGGAAAATATATGTAACAGCAAAACATGAACAGAAATCATGTCTTAGATAGGAAAGTACTGCAAACCTATACCAAACGCAAACGACAGTGCAGGTGCACGTTCGTCCACAACCATCCAACATTAAAACTCAGAATCCAAATTGTACAGGCATCTGTTCAACTCCAGCAACTACTGATCTTCACCTAATGCCCAGGAAGCTAAACTATGCATTGGAAATCTATAAATAAGGCTTGTATATGAGCTTTTGAATCATCAGTAGTTGGAGAAGTTGAGGATAATTGTATGATTTATTCTTGTAGGAGAAATAAGAAGGCATTTGCTGTGATATCTTTTGCAAAGTAACAAAGGAGGGTATTAAGGCACAGTGCCACTAATAAAAGTGGTTTTTCCTCCACTTTGGGGGTTTTCCAGGATAAAATCAGCATGTTGTGAGTTTTTTCATGTTGGTTTATGTTTGAAGCACAGTAATTCCTTCTATAAAAACTTAACTTTTGATTTCCAAAGCATGTAAGAGTATTAAATATTCTAATTGATTTCTAAATTCCAAAAATAGACTATATAGATAATACAATCAGCTCAATCCAATGATCCATCAAAACAATCTTCCATGAACACCTCAAAAATAGTTACATGCCTTACAACCCTGAAATCATCACTAAACCAGCAAAGCATGACCCTATCATTAATCTGCAACGCCACAACAAGCCTTAACCAACATAGTGTTTGTGAACAAAAATTGAATCTAGTCCTCTTCAAACATATCACCTCCAACAAATCAATGAAGCTAGTTCTTTTTGAACACATAATCTCCAACATCCTGCCAAATCAACTCTCGGAAGTGAATATGAATCAACAAAATGATAATAATGGAATGGCGCTTTCTTGCAAAGTCACTCATCCATCGAATGTAACAGAGAATCCATAACTGATTAGATCCAAATGCTTCCATCCCCATCAAAGCCAACTACAGCAACAATTCCCAAACTTGAAAGTTGTGCCCCACGATCAAAGGAATACCTAGAATTGGACCCATCAAAAAACAAAATCAATTATAGACTAAAAATCTGCACATGCCTAAAATAATATTATCAATGCATAGACATTGCACATGCCTTTCCAATGATCCAAACAAGTAGCCATATGGAGTCCATATGATAGTGTTATGGCTTCTGGAAGATTGAGTCAGAGATACTTAATATGCCCTATGATGGTCATATGAGAATCAAATTAAACCTTGTCGTTTCAGGCCCTAAAGAAAGAATGTAAAAAATGCTAAGTAAGTCCCCATACAAATTTTTGTGAAAAATTCAAATATGTCATCAAGTCTAGAAAACAAGAATTTCACACCTTAAAAACTAGAAGAACCTAAGATCTATAACAAAAAGATGTCATCTTTTCTGCTCTTCAAAAATCCCTTAAGAAAATGTCAAACAACCAGACATCTTCTTTTACTGCCACCATGCCTCTGCTCCCAGCAGATGCAAAGAACAAAAAGCCTAATGTTTTTTGAAACCTAAGCTCTGTACTATGTGAAAATTAAGAGCAAGATCCCTTGATCCACATAAAGGAAACCCACACATTCAATAGATCATTCACACAAAAATAAGATATTGATGAATATCCCTAAGGTGCCCTAGAACTCGACATATTCATTATATAATCATTAAAGAAATAATGATGGCATCCCATTCTGTAGATACAGGATATAGGTGAGGTAAATCCCTCTATTTATACACCTATTCTGAATTAACATGTACAGACATTCAACGCTCTATAGCCTACCATGTAGACAGCAAATTCCAAGCCTATACCACAATATTGAACAATAAAGAGGCTCTAGAAATTGGATTTATAACTCTAACAGAACTTAGATGTGTTAAAACAGACATGATTAACTTGAAGGATAGAGATTACTGCAAAATTGCAACTAAATAAAGGAAGCCTGTTCAGAAACACATTGCCAGCCGGCCAAATGAATTGCATCAAAAAAACAGTAATACATGGAAATAAACACTAAAGCAGAGACACAAGTCTGTACAGCCTTTTTGGAGTACACAAATCCTAACTTGGCTGCAAATACAAGGATTGGTGAAACGAGATTAGTTGTTCAGGATTTCAAACAGTCATTCCCAATTTCCATACACAACTTCAAAGGCTATGATGGATGAAACCTGGGATCACCCCAAATTTCACACAGTAACCATAGAAAAAGTGTAAATACTCGACCACCACATTCCATTATGAGCAAATCCTAGATATAGGAAGAAAAATCCCCGACAAAGTTAAAACAGGTTCATGTCAAGGAAATTGACTAAAAAATTAGCTAAAGCCATGCCATATAATTGATAGATCAATCAATGAGCTGATGATCCTGTATAAAGTTCATAAAATGGGCTGCACCTATTCCAAGGGATTTATGAATAAGCTGGTTGCAGGCATGTCTAGAAATTTGGCTAACAAGTGGGTTGCACTGATGTGAAAGAAATCTATGGTAAATCACTGAATGCTCTGACTTTTTTGGCTTCAATTCTGAAAGAGTCAAAAAGAAAAGAATAAAACCATCATGCTTGATCCATACTCCTCAATAGCCATGAGAGCTTAATCTTTTTTGTCGACAGGTCTTTTGTAGCATTCATCTACACTCCTAATCTTTTAAGGATGAAAACTGACTATGCAGCATCTATGTTGTGAAAAAAGTCATCATATACATCATTAGTCTGATCCTATATGAGGGTGACCTGTAATAAATAACTAAGAAATTTTCTTTGTTTATTTAAAGAAATCTGTTACTTTTGAATTCGCTTACCTTAAATCAACAAAAAAAATGGGAATAAGTGATTACTCATATTAAGTGTTCATTAATAAGTAGGATAAACTTACAGCTGATCAGATACTTCATCTGTCCAGATTTTCACCCCACTTCTTGGATATGAAAAGCATTCCTATTCTATATTCATGCCCCTGTATATTGACCACAACATTCTAGCTTTGAGGAAATGTTCAGTGATTCCATTAAATTGCATAGGCTTTATGGAACATACATATTTTCTCTTATTAAATTTAAAATGGCCTTACAGAGCACATCAAGAGGGTGTGCCCTTGCCAATGGAAGATCCTACCTTCTCATGCTAAATTTGAATCATATCTTTACACAACAATTGAAATGGGCATGAAGGTTCATGCACAAAATGCAGGGTAAGGCATGAATACTAATCATCAATCAGAACAACATTAAGCATAATATTAAGGAAGAGTTTTTAAGTTGCAGCTGTGACATAAGCACTAAGATAAAACATTAGCATTAAGCTACACTTGCAATATACTATAAAAAATAAACACAAGACGAACTATACTTTACCTCAAAATCTGCCATTGTAATACTAAGATTGTTCATTTCTTCTTGTGTCCATACCTTTCTCCACCATGCATGATCAGTGACCTCAATATCCTCACATTTTACAAGATTTTGAGGATTCCTGCTTGCTATTATTCTCTTTATTGCAACTGAGGCCGCTTCCCTGGTTAATGCTGTCAAGTCTGCACCTACAAAACCAGGTGTGCATTTTGCAATTTTCTTGAAATCAAACAAACCTTCTAGTCTTAACCCTCTTGTAATTACTGACAAGATCTCTACTCTTGAATTTTCATCTGGAACACCTAAAACAATCTCGCGATCAAAGCGACCAGGCCTCCGGAGTGCAGGATCTAGAGCATCAGGTCTATTTGTAGCCCCAATCACCAGAACATGGCCCGACTTCTTTTTAGGTGTTTCTGCATCAGATTCTTGGTCACCAGATATCACAGTCTCATGTGATTCATCCATGCAGGTCAAAAGTTGTATCACAATACGACGCTCCATTTCCCTCTGCAAAGTTTCTCTTTTGGCACTTATAGCATCAATCTCATCTATGAATATTATTGAGGGAGCTGTTTTTAATGCTTTTGAAAACAATTTACGAATATTCTCTTCTGATTCACCTGCAATGTTATTCAATGAAATATCACAAAATTGAATCAAACAAAAGCATGCATGCAGCAAAAGAACTATTTTGTAATGATGTTATCAAACCATCAAAAAAAGGCCAAATAAATGACTTGTAAAAATAAACTTGCAGGATACAAATTTCCAATGTGCAATAAATTACATATAATACTACAGAAACAAGAAGATCAAGAACATCGCTAAGGACTCCTCGCTGATCATATTAAACATGAACAGCATGTGCATCATGAAAATAACTGATGTAGTGCATATATGTCATGCCACCCAGGAGGAAAAGGGTTCATACAGCATTTTTAAAACTTAAATTCAATATCTTCTCTAAAATGAAAGGCAATAATTATCTAAAGTTAAACCATATGAGCAAAAATCTTTTGGAGAAAAAATTGGCAAACTAAAGTATAAGACTATACCTCCCACCCAACCCAACTTGGAGGGCCTCGCACCCAACCCGCTTACTTTCCGGGTTGGGTGGGGACCGGGTGGGAGGCGTCTATCAGGAAAAAATCGGGATTTTCAAAAAACATAGAAACATGCAAAAAAGGAGAAAACCTTTATTTTTGAATTTAAAGGCATTTTAATAGCATAGAGAACTAGAGAGTAAATAAAAATGAAAGTTTGGCCCATGAAACACAGCTTTATCCAATTCATCTACTGTTTTTGTAGACCCTTGTCATATAGGTCTAAGGTAAAAAACTTAAAACCTTATCTCAACAAAAAAATGTTTGCTTAAGTCAAAACAAGTAAAGACAGTCAAAAATCGTGATAACACATGACCTATGCCACAAGGATTGATTTCATACACATGTTTGATGAAGAAAAATTTTGGAACAAATTCGTTGAGTGATTAAATTCAGTAAAAAAATTGTGACTAAATTTGAACATTATAATTAATAACTCATTAAAATCTAATAAAAACCTAAACACTAATTAAAATTTAATATTAATGCTTTTAAATTAATTATAAAATCTAATAAACATAAATTTTATTACAAAATATCATTAGGGATTGGCAAGGGAAAACAATCTTATCCTCGGCTAAGCGGTTGCCTGAAGGGACAAACAATGAAGCGGAATTTTTAGCTGTCATCCACAGGATGAATCTTTGCAGGGAATTAGGATTGGCCAGGATAGCAATCGAAGGGGATTCAACATTGGTCATCAATGCTCTCAGAAGTGGCAATACCCCCAACTGGAAACTCCATGCTCTCCTCACCAAGGCAGTTGAGCTGGTGCAAACATTTGAGAATTTCACTGTAAATCATATATACAGGGAGTGCAATAGGGAGGCAGACGCATTGGCCAATGAAGGAGTTAATGGCGAATAAGGTTGTTGCCCATGTGCCAAATGGGTGTAATAGTCTATGTTGTTCATGGCCAGATCAAGCACATGGGCATTCTCACTAGAAGGAGGTGACGATGGCAAATACATCATCTTTTCCGTCAAAGCAATCCATCCATATGTGCACAGCAATTCCCGAGGTTAGGAGAGGTGACAAATCTAACACAAGGGTGTTCACTCTCTGCTTTAGAACAGAGAGGAGATCGGTCACACGAACATATCGACAGAATTTGACATAAACAATTAATAATCTCCTCATTCGATCGTTGAAGAGACATTCACAAGATCAGCTGGTATTGGTTTGCGTGGACTTGACATGGGAGAGGAGCTGGAAAGGACCGATAATGATGATAGTTTACGACTGGACGTTTCCTTAAGTGAACATCTGGAACACTAAGTACAACTACCCATGGGAGATTTATTACCACCTTCAAGGGGTCGTATGGAAGTGATCGATATTGGGGGTGGATGCAGAGGAAATTAATGAAGCAAAGCTGGCGGTTCAAGAAACTCAATGGAAAGCGCCTATATCCATAGATGCAAGACTCGCCAAAAACTCGGCGAGTTTTTTGGCCTGGCAAGTTTTCCAAGCAATTGTACGCCTAGAAAACTCGCCGTACTTTTGGCGAGTTTTTCCAGAATGTACGGCGAATTTTTGAAAAAAACCCACACGCCCAGGCAGCCGCTAAAAAGTGATTTCAAGTTTATTTTTTTCATTCATTCTCATTCCACACTCAACAAAAAACATCTCCAAGGCATTGTGCACTCATTTGCAGCAATTTTACATCAAAAGACAAGATTTGAAGGGCATTTACATCGAATTTAGAAGGCAAATCTGATTTCCAGGTAGGGTTTCTCATTTTTTTTATTCTTTGTTTTTTTAAAAAAAATTCTTCATTCTTGTTGGTTTTATGTTTAAAAATCATCTGAATGTAGTGTGAAAATGATTTAAATGCATTTAGATTCATCAAAACAAGATTTAGATTCATGAAAACAAGATTTTTTTATGAATTTTTCTGATTTTTTAACATATTTTGCTGATTTTTTCATTTTTATTAAATTTTCTTAAAACCCTAGTTATTTTTTTTGTTTTGAATCCTCTTTTTTGTTGAATAACATACTTGCAATCTTTTAGATTAGCTTAATTTTTTACTAGTTTGAAGTAATTTTCAGATTTTTACATTTTTTCACATTTTTTTGAAACCCTAGTTATTATTTTTTTTTTTAAATCCAATTTTTTTGTTATAAAAATGTTTAGAATCTAGTGATAGATTTTTAGTAATTTAAACTTAAAGTAATCTCTTTTGATTTAATCTAATTTAGCTTGTTTTTAAATTTTCTATCAAAAACTAACAAGTTGTGCTTTGACTTTCACTTTGTGTAGGTTAATAATTAATTGATAATGGCTTTTGAACCCACTTCTGCCTCAGGCTCTGTCCCATCCGTGCCTGCAGGATTTGTAGGCAAACGTCCTCTAGGAGCTAGAGATCCTGCTTGGAAGTATGCTTATCTAGGACCCATACCTAGCACAGTATATTGCATTCCATGTAAAAAAGTATATCGCGGAGGCATCAATCGCCTCAAGTACCACCTTGTAGGCATCCCTCAACGTGATGCTAAGGAATGTCCTCAAACCACAGAAGTAATAAAAAGACATATGAATGCCATACTTTCAGCTGCAGAAGAAAAAAAAGTGCAAAGAGAGAAAGCAAGAGCAGCAATGCAAGCAGCCATTGCCTCTTCTCAAGGTGCTCCAATTGAGTCGGATGATGATTATGATGTTACTCAGGAGATAGTGGGTTCTCTTCGTGGCCCACGTGTGCGAAGTTCAAGGCAATCTGTTAACGCCTCGACCTCCATCCCTTCATCTTCCTCTAGTAGAGCACCAAGGGTAGGGGCAACTATAGGACCTACACGGTTGGATAGTTATTTTGTGCCTAGAAACACACCTGGTGCACAACCTTCCTTAGAGGCGACTGGATGGAATAGGGAGGTGCATGAGCAAGCAGACATTGCTTGTGCAGATTTTTGGTATTTTAACAATATCCCTTTCAATGTGGCGAGTTCTCCTTACTAGCAGAATTTGGTCACCACATTGACAGTTGCAGGAAAAGGCTACAAGGCGCCTTCTCGCATGGACTTGAGTGGGAGGTTAGTTTATCATTTATGTTCTTTAATTTATGTTTTTTAAGTTTAATTTATAATTTTATGATGAATTTAAGCTATTTTTTTTGTTTACAAATTAAAATTGTGTACTTAATTTCACTTTGTACTTGTAGGTTGCTTGCTAATGCAACTGAAAGGGCAAGGGCAGCAGTAGAGGAGCAAAAAGAAAAATGGCAAAAATATGGCTGCTCTATTCTTTCTGATGGGTGGACGGATGGAAAAAACCGTACCATCATTAATTTCTTGGTTGCATGCAAAGAAGAGGTGGTGTTCTTAAAATCAATTGATGCCTCCCACATTGTAAAAAGTGCAGAAAATTTGGCTAAGATGTTGGAGGAAGTTTGCATGGAGGTGGGGATTGCAAATGTTGTGCAAATCATAACTGATAATGCAGCAGCATATGTGGCAGCAGGAAGACTCCTCCAAGATAGACACCCCTCAATTTTTTGGACACCATGTGCAGCCCATGTCCTTGACCTTCTTTTGGAGGACATAGGAAAACTAGATTGGGTCACACCAGTTGTAGAGGACGCGAGGAGGATCACTAAATATATCTACAATCACCCTTGGGTTCTTCGCTTGATGAGGGAGCACACCCATGGGAAAGAATTGGTGAGGCCAGGTGTCACAAGGTTTGCAACGATTTTCTTAACGTTGCAAAGCATTCTTAGTTCTTTGACTTCTTTAAAACAAATGTTTGTGAGTCAACCATGGATGGACTCAACCTATTCGAAGAAGCCTGAAGGAGATAAGGTGTCAAAAATTGTGTTTGATACCCAATTTGCACAAAGGGCAGCAAGAGATTGTGAAGGTAACTTCAATTTCAAAACTTTGAATTTGAATTCAAATTGAATAAAATTTTTAATGTCTTTCATTGTAAATTTGAAACTCTAATCTTTTTGCATTTTTATATTGTAATTTGTAGGTGTCAGAGCCCTTGGTTAGAGTGCTCCGCTTGGTAGATGGGGATAAAATCCCAATGGGAAATCTTTATGAGGCCATGGATAGGGCCAAGGAGGCTATAAGAAATTATTATAAAGGGGACAGCCTCAAATTTGATCCCATTTGGGAGATTATTGACAGGAGGTGGAACCATCAACTCCACCAACCCCTCCATGCAGCAGGGTACTTCTTGAACCCTCATTTCTTCCATTCAAGCACCTACTCAGATCCTTCTGGAGAGGTTATGGAGGGCCTCATGAAGTGCATTCAAAGGATGTCACCTGACCTTGATGCCGGAGACCTCATTGTTAATGAAATCCAAAGTTATAGAGAAAAAAGGGGTGCACTCTTCTCTTTAGAGCTAGCAAAGAGAGCAATACACAATCAGCCACCAGGTATAAAATTTGAAATTTACAAGTTACAAATATTGATAATTTGATAAAATATGTTTTCAACTTTTGAGTTTTGGCTTTCCTTTCTAAGTTTCTAAGTTCTCTTGTAACTCTTAATTTGTTTTTTGTAGATGTTTGGTGGTCAAATTGGGGTGGAAATACCCCACATCTCCAACAATTTGCCCTCCGTGTCTTATCACAGCCTTGTAGTTCGTCCAATTGTGAGCGTAATTGGAGTTTGTTTGAGGCCATCCATACAAAGAAAAGGAACAAACTAGCTCAAAAACGCTTGAATGACCTTGTCTATGTGCAATATAATCTTCGGTTGCGCACAAAACAGGTTAAGGAAATATCAGATGATCCAATTGATTTGGATGAGATAGATCCATACAATGATTGGAAAGGGCAAGATGATCGACCTTCATTGTTTTCCGAGGATGACATTGAGGATGATCCTGAGAAGGAGTCATTGGCAGTGCCAGAGACACCAGCAGTAGCCTCTACACCCAGGATGGAGGTTGAGCAGCCACAGCAGATGCCTACGACTACACCCTCTCCCGTAGTGAGAAGTACTAGACATGGGAAGAGGAAGATGTGAATTTGTAAAAGCTGAAATATATTAATGTTGTATTTACTTTCAATTTTACAAAAACTATTTGCTATTTTCATTTTGTTTCAGACTATCAGTATCAATGTATTGAGCATTCCACATGGGGATGCGATTTTGTATCTAATTTTCTTTCAAATCAATCAAATATAACTAGATTCAGCTTGTTTCTTCTATTTACTCATTTTATTGACTCATTGGATGCATCTTATCTTTGAATTTTGCAAAAAAAATGTGTTTTTAATGAAGTTTAAGCAATTTTTTAAGTTGCCGAGTTTTTTGCCAAGTTTTTTCTGAACTTTTGCCGAGTTTTTTCCGTACCGTATTTTCCGGGCTTGGCAAGTTTTTGCAATTGGCGAGTTTTTCAACTATGCCTATATCTATCGGAAAATCTAGCAGTCGTGCTCAAAGAAGATGGACACCCCGATCATGTTGAGGTGCTCTAAGAAACAATCAGCCTTTCTAGGCTTCATCACTGATCAGAGACTGGAGAAAATCTGCCTCAACAAAGACATCTTATGTCTTGAAGCAATGCGGATGGTGATCGGGAAGAAATTTTGCTTCTCGGGCAATCGAACGAGGGAAAACTCTGACATATCCTCATGTTTCCTTGGCTCACTCCTGGACTTGAACCTCCCGAAGCTTCAATGCCTGCTGCTACTTAGGATGGTGTTTAAAGCAGCAATTCTAGTTGATGACGTGGATGTAGTAGCGATGGCTCAGTTGGGTGTTGGGATTCCCTTACCAAACGATATTGATAAAATGTTCCTGCAAGGAGTCGAGGTTGAATGGCACCCCTTCATCGTCAATCTGGACGCGGACGGCCTGGCTCGTCATAGACACTAGGTGACCATCAGATATAACTTTCTTTGCAAAAGGCTGGGACTAAACGAGGCAGTGGATATTCAGTGGTGTTGAGATTTTGCTGAGCTGGTGGAGTCGACTAGATTCTATGATGAAGGGGACTGAAAACTGGGGGCGAATGGATGGAGTTTTGCTCGGGCCATGTGGCCATCACCAGTACTATTGTGGTGTTACGCTTGCCTGTGTTAGCTAAATTTTGGTTATGTTTTTTGTACTGATGTATCATTTCTGGGGGGGAGCATAGCATGCAAACTAGACCTCGCCCAGTAATTTTGTGGGCTGAATCAATGTAAATTTCTCTATTTTCAATATAATCCATGCAGCATTTGTTGCGTTTTACGTATCAAATAAAAAAAAATTATTATAAAATTGTTTTACAAAATTTAATTTATCAATAACTCATTAAAATCTAATATAAATTTAAACACTAACTAATATTAAATATTAATCATTTTAAATTAATTATAAAATTTAATGAACATAAAATTCATTATAAAATCTTTTTTAAATAAATTTAAAAATAACTCATATTAAAATCTAATAAAAACCTAAACACTATTTAATATTAAATAATTTTAAATTAATTAATAAATTTAATGAACATAAAATTCATTATAAAATCTTTTAAAAAATAAAGTTATCAATAACTCATATTAAAATCTAATAAAAACCTAAACACTAATTAACATTAAATATTAATAATTTTAAATTAATTATAAAATTTAATGAACATAAAATTCATTATAAAATCTTTTAAAAATTATCAATAACTCATATTAAAACCTAATAAAAACCTAGACACTAATTAATATTAGATATTAATAATTTCAAATTAATTATAAGATTTAATGAACATAAAATTCATTATAAAATCTTGAAAAAAAAAAAAATCAATAACTCATTAAAATCTAATAAAAACTTAAAACACTAATTAATATTAAATATTAATAATTTAAAATTACTTATAAATTTAATGAACATAAATTTCATTATAAAAACTTTTTAAATATTAAATTATCAATAATCATTAAAATAATAAAATTTAATAAAAACCTAAATGATAATGAAAATTAGTTATTAAATTTACTATAATATCTTTAAAGATATTAAATTTATCATAAATTAATAATACATCCCATTGCCCGAGATTCATGAGTGGCAATGCCAAAGGCGGAAGCATGGTCTGCTAACCCATCCTTGCTCCAATCATAGCACTAGCATTGGAGACAAAGAGGGGGGAATCCTTGTTGTGGAAACACTATCAACCTTGAGCCTACCTACCATCCTTCGGTTACCCTAGCTAAAAGCACAAACAAATGCATACAAAGTTTAAAACAAGTATTTTGTCCAGATAGGGTTTAAAACCAAATTCATGTGCATTACTTTTTGCGTCGGCTACCAGTGGCTATTTCTATAGAAACATGTTACATTTAAAACAGTCAAAACTTAAAACCTAGTTTGACAAAAAAATCGCCTACTAAAGATAAATTTGATTACAAATGGTCAAAATAGCATGTTTTTTGTGATCTTTCGGGGAAAACAGTAAATAATGATTAGACTTTAATTTATTCAAAAAATCGCAGTTTGTTTGGAGGAGAAAATCGCTAAACCTAACAATTCACTTATTATGAATAATCGCAATTTCCACTCCTATGATCTAAATTATTCCTTACAATGGAATCTAACCAATGTTTAGATGTGGACTAATTTCGAAGGGCAGAATAATGATATCATTTTGGATTGTTCTGAGGTGTGCAATTCACCAAATAAGCCCTCCTTTATTTACACAATTAATGTAAGGGCAATAGTAAAGGATGATAGACAGCGACCAAGATTGGCTCGTCCTATAGTTACCAACTTAAAGGTGATAATGGCCGCAAAGTCTACAAGCCATTGTGTCTTTTTCACTTGTACATGATTAAACTCAATTCATTTTTCCATGGCGACAACAATGACAATCCAAGGATAATGAAAAAAAATTGCATATTCTAAGCCCATTTGATCCAGTAGGGGTTTAAATAGATAATGTACAGGTTAACCCACATTGATTGATTTTCAAAAAAATGAATTTTCTTACATTTCCTCTTCTTAACTGATAGAAACTGGTAAGACTCTAAGACTATCTGAGACCACATTCCACAAGCTCTCCTTGTTCCTGTTGTTAACAGACCTTCTTAGAAGGCAACCTACAGTCCCACTGCAGCTTTATGTGAAAAACAACATTGTATTTTAAGTTGTTCCACTGCAGATTTTTAATTGCTCTCTTTTTGGTACTGGGGCTTCATGAACGGGTAGCTTTTAGTATTTTAGGATTTCGGTTCCTTTGTTCCCTTCCCATGTTCACATTGTAACTTATATAAATCTTACATAAACTAAAGCCTAGAAACTCATTTAATCCCAAACAATATTCTTACATTCACTTCACTCTCATATTGATCCATCTATAGGCTCTATTACATTTAAAGATGTTACATTGGGGTTAATAAGTAGTCACAGCGATCCATCATAGGACTTCCATTTTGCTCTTGTATCTCTCGTTCACATTTTCACAGATTATCTACTACACTCATCAATACTTTTCAATCAA
>VDFB02101772.1:0-35871 GCA_007258455.2 Sequoia sempervirens
AGGGATAAACAATGAGTGAGATAGAGTGATAGAAAGATGATACAACTTACTGAATACTGAAATTTGACCTCTTGATTACTGATATTTGACATATTGATTACTAAAATTTGGCTAAGTCTGAAAAATTGTAAGATCTTCCAAAAACTAAAATTTGAATTATAACTCCTAGAGATCTGAAACCACTCTCAAACATCCTGAAACTATATACATGAAATATAACTTAAAGTATAAGAAAGTAAATGTCCATACACAAATGTCAACTTATACTTTGAATGTATATAGTTTCACTAAAAGATAACAAGAAGAAAGAGACAATAAAAAGAGAAGAAGAAAATTTCAATGTAGACCAAAATTCGAGCGTTTTATAACGTGCTGGCATTTTTGAAATATTTTTTATTTCAAAAAATACATAATTTTTTAATTCAAAATACGCGTGGTTTTTGAAATTTAAACCATAATGCTAGCTCATTATAACACGCTCACATTATGGTTTGGTAATGACCGATCCTAGGCTTGGTCACTACCAACCCATAATGTGAGCATGTTCTAATATAATGCGCTCAAGTTTTCGTTATTTCGGGATGAAAAAGTAAATTGGCCACATTTTGCCCCCCATCTTTTTGCACTTACCCATGAGTACCATAATTATAAGGTAAATTGTTCTCTTAAGAACATATTTTGAAAAAAATGTGAAGTTGATAACTCTTGAGATATGATTGAACATTTGTAATAAGACATTTTCTAACAGCATGGGTACTACTCATGTGAGAATACTAAGATATATTAAAAGATGCATATTTGTTGATATACTGTTATAATTCAATTAAAGACGGTTACATAGGAAATAATTTATGGCTACGTGGATAGTGATTAACCTTGTAATTGTTTTATATATTGAGATTATGTGGGTTAAATATTTCATTGTGAAAGAAATTATTCTAAATTTTGGATGTTAAACTCTTGAAAGAAAGGTCTCTTATGCATGCCTTCTTATCCATGAAAGAGATGCCTCTTATGTATCATTTTCAGTCTGCTATTATTGTCAATCATGTGCAATAGTTATTATCTATTTTGATACCTTGTACAGTTGCTATAATTACTTATAAGTGTCTACACTTTGTAGGCTTCCCTTTGGCTCGTTGTTGAGCAATTATTGATCACTGTGACTATTGTTCTATGATTTATACGACTGTACAGAGTTGCTATGTGAATTTGTGTAAATCTATCTTTGGTCCAATATGAAACAAAAAGGCATGTTCTTAATTTAATGTTTTGATTGCCTTTATCATAAAAGTAGAATAATTAGCATGGCTAATCCTTTTCTTGAGTGTTACTATAATGCTATTAAGTTCCAACTCTGAAAGACTTCAAGGAGGAAGTCTATATAAGAGGGGAGGATGTAAGGCCGCTCCCTTTATATCAGTGTCATAGCCCTTTTATTCTAAACTTATGCTACCCTACTATGTGGGTATGTGCAGAATCATCATGGAAAAAACAAGCCCTTAAGTGGCAAAAAATTCAAAAAAACAGAGTTAAGCAACTTGACATAAAAATTTAAATAAGTTATCTATATTATTTAAAAAATATGTAAGAATAGAATTTGTAGCAAATTTAATGTAGTTTCTAAACTATTAGATTTTTTTATAAAAAAAAAATCTATTTGGTGAAAATTTAAAATTTCAATGCAATAGTCTTAAATTTGGGGAAAAAATAAGAAGTAGTGTTTGTCGACCACCCCTAACCACAATAAAATGATAATATATTTTTATAAGATTTTAGATATAGGTAAAGGACTCATGTCCCAATGTGATGCATATCTTTTTGTAATTTTTTTTAAGTAAATAATTAATTATGAATTTTTTATTACAACTTTTAAAAAATATAAAAAATTGTATGTCTGACCACCTTAACTTGGTTAAAAATTCATGAAATTCAAATTTTCTTTTTTTTAATCCTATAGTATGCGAAACATAGAATGTATGCATGTTTTGGATTCAAAAAATGTGATACCGTTTAAAAGCTATAAATGTTTTTCAATCAACCTATCAATTAAGACTTTAGTCGTAATTCGAATAGAAAATGAATAATAATTACTTATTAAATTCAAAGTAAAACATAATTTATATTGGTAGAAAGTTGAGAATCTCCTTTAAAAACTCTTTTCGTTTCATCAATTTTGGGTAAAAAAAAATCGTCAGCCACATACCCATCATATTGCCACTTTTTGGCCCATCATGATCCTGCACATACCCATGTGGATTAAGGGTGCATCATTTAGATGATACTGGATTCAACTGTGTTTGAATGCCACTACACTTTTAATCATTTGACTCTAAGGGTAGATTAGTTAAACTCTTATGTGAATGCTCCAATTAAGGTATATGATTGCATCTACATTGATAGATATGATAGTGGGTCATACTATAATGTGTTGCTAAGGCCCACTTATTATAGAAGTCCTTTCTTATCATTTGACTCATGTTGATTTAGAATGTTTCCCATAGTATTCACTTGAGGTTCCTTATATTAGGTATTATGACTAGAGTCGCTAAAGGAGCCTTAGAGATTTTAGTAAAAATAGCAGGTGCAAATTGGATCCCTATAGTAATGCTTAACTTAAGGAAAGTAAGCTACAAAGTAAATAAGGATAGATGAAGAGTCTTCGAGTCTTCTTTGCTCTCTTCTTTTGGGTTGTGCCTTATCATGGAATTATGATATGCTCGTAGATTAGGACATCATACCCATACTGATAGTTGGGGGATGCTAATAGAGAGTTAATCTAATGAGGATAACTAAACCTAGCTATAGTTAGATTAATTTGTTGATAATATGATTTTCATTGTTGTCACAAGGACATCTTATAATGTCAAAGGAGAGGTTCTTGGAAATGAGTTGATTGAGGTCAAAAAAGGCACCTCATTGAGGTTAGTAGGAGATTTGAGTGATACCACATGAAGAGTTGTTGTTTGAGGCCAAAAGGAATTCATAGGATTGTTAGGAAGAAGGATTCATTGGCCTTAGGGTGTCATTACAACAAGCCTTGGAGAGTCCCAAAAGTTCAGACTTCAGACCTCAGGCTTACCTAGTATTACTTGCTAAAGAAGGAAGGAGTTAGTCATTTTCCAGCTAAGTCCAAAAGGTTTCAGACTTCGGGCTTTGGTCATACCTTATATCGAATGCCTTAAGGAAATAAAGTAGTCAAAGTTAAAGTTCAAAAGGTGTATGATTTTGGACTTCAGTCATACCGCAAGTTATACACAATGTTCACTTTCCTTATCCATTTTGTTAACATATACTCATTTACATAAGTAAAATAAATTGCTAGATAGTACACCATTGTAGCCTAGATTATATTACTCTAATTTTATAAATTTGGCAATACATGGTATATCACTCTTTATCTTATTAATTGGTACTCAACATTACATATATGGTCCAAGTCAAATCTTAATGTTTTGTCATAGCTTTGCTTCCTCTTTCATTCAACTAGGTTCAAGTTGTGTTCACTAATGTATCTATATTGGGCAATTACAGTATAAGTTTTCATAGTATACTAAATAAGGTTTTCTCCTTATTAAAGAAGATTGTCAACCCTTTCCTTTGAAACAATGCAATATGAGAAAAGACAACACACTCAATCCATAAGGTGCATGCTATCTCATGGAATAGTAATTATCACAATTCACTAATATTTATTTACAAACTTTGCATTTTACATGTAGAGTTGAGTCATCTAATCATATGTTTTAATCATCAAACCTAAAAGTGGTTTATAGGTTACACCACACTTTTTATTTTACTAAGTCTAATTTATTTGTTTAGCCTCTACTAAAATTGATCAATAGTATGTATGTAAAGCCTTAATAATTCCCACATTCCCGCCAAGTTTCCTATCCTATTTCTATCATGACTACGGTTTGACTATGGCTTTCAAACATTCTATGTACTTTTCAAGCAATTCTAATTTGTAAGTCACTTCATGAGATTCTTTCTTCAATTTTAATCACATATATTCCTAATTGATTAATACTAAATGCAAGCATAAATTTACAAGATGCACAATGCCTATGATAACTTGAAACTTCTCTTACAAGTGACTAGTTCATAATACATTTATAAGAGTGTTTAATCTCTCTAGTGTGTAGGATTGAATCAACTAATATACTTTACTTCTTTCTTTTCTATACTCAAGCTTGATCGTTTATAATGAAACCAAGAAAAAACTTTTAAAAGATTTTTCAGTGTTCTAGATAAGGTTAAAGCCACCCATTCATGGTTTGGTCTACAAAATATCTTTATGAAAGGAATTTTCTCATGCTAAAAGGTGAATTAATTAGGTACCACTTTATTATAATCTCAAGAGTAACACTTTGTTTATTTTCTCTTACCCATCATTTTCACTTAAATCTCAAACATCTAGGTTCCATAAGTTGTTTAATCATAATATAATACAAGGAATCGGTGGTTAACTACCATGCTTCTCAACTTCTATAGTTACTTAAATGCTAATGTTTAGAAATACCCATAGTCTCCTCCTTTGTTCAAGTGGTCTAAGGTTGTTTACTAAACACTATTGTATTTCTTCTTTCAAACAAGGCTTTATATTTGAGTGGAAATCATGATACAGTCAATTTTCCATTACCATTGCTTTTACCAATTAAATATAGATAGGAGTTGTCTAGTTGCCTTTCTAGGTTTCTTCATAGTTCCTAGTATGATTAGGTTCTTTTTTTTTTTAAGTCCCCTAAGTTTAATCACCAACTACTAGATTTTCACAATATTTTACATAAGGCTTCCAAACACTTATGAAGATCACAACTACCATTTCCTCTTGCATACCTTTATAATGTATGACTAAGATTTGAGTAATACCTAAATTTCAAGGCTAAGTGGTCATTATTGATCCTTAAATGCATGCAAATAAGTTTATTTTCATGCCTTGTACTAAAATTGTTTAACACATTCCATGTTTATCTTGTTGTTTCCAAATTTCATTGGGTCAATTAATCAACATGATAGGTGTTTTCCAAAGAAATTACACTTTAACCAAGAAATTTCATAATTTTACTTACTAGTCCTTAAAATAACCAAAGCATAATATTACAAGGGCCTTTCACAATGTTTCACATATTTGCATAAATTCTTGAATGCTTACATCTTACAAAAATTACTACTTAACTCATGATTTTGTGATGGCGTTTCAACTCTTACATGAATAAATATCACATGATTTACAAAGGGTTTACACATTCCTATAAATGTTAAAGTTTAGACAAGGTGGAATGAAACATAATCTCTTTAACTATATTGAATCCCTATACGAAATAAACACAACTTAGGTGCTCTTGACCTAGTTTAATGTATCTAGAACACCTTTTACTAGGTGAATATGTTTGATGTAGCAAGCATACAAGGAATATTTTCATTATCTAATGTTTATTTATATTTTAAGTTGTAGAGGAGAGACAAAAGGGTCTAATCTATATGCTATCCATAATCTGAGCATCTACAGCTTCTAGGAGTCCTCTCTTTGTAAGACATATGTTCTAGTGTTGCTTGTAGCCTAATGATGTTTCACCATGGCCAACCCATATGGTTTTCATGTTAATCAAGTCTTATGGAATATCGTTCTATCCTTTCTTCAAGGTTAAAGCTTATAGGTTTCCAAGCAAAAAATTTATGAGTATTGTCAAACATTAAGTATACTTGTGCCTTCTCTAGCCAATCATGTCACTTTACCTTGTTGAATAACCAAGTTTTGGTGCACGGCTCTCACAACAAATGTTACCATAAAGAATCCAAGAGAATACTTAAAATAGGTCATTCTAAAAGGTTTATGAATCTGTTAAGAGGATATAGGGTAATTAATTCTTAAGTTTCAATGCCACAAAAGCTCATCGAATTGATCATTTAAACTAGTTTTCACATTTGACCACTTTTCTAATGTTTCTGAATACCCCTTCACTTTGTTACTTATCTCAAGAGTTTTGTTTTGGTTGGGTTTCTTTTAAAAGATGCACATCACTAATTAAATTACTATTTCACTTTTTTCTTAGGGTCAACTTTCGACCATTGGATACACTATAACCCCTCTTAGGTTGAGTAACTACTACTAGGTTTTCATTTTCGACATGAGGTAATTCCATTAGAATCTATTAGTTTGATAATACTCAAATTATCATAAGTAGATTGCACGTTTCCCATGCACCCAATGTAACCAAGGCCCCACAGATGCCCAAAGTTCCCTAAAGTTAGGGCCATATGTAAGGCTTGTTCAATTTTCATCCTAATTTAAATATATTCTCCTCATGTTGTTTCAAAGAAAGAGAGATACTTAACTCCAACATGTTTACCTACAACATCAAGAATATTGCCAATGTGACACACACAGAATCACTTTATTTACGACCTTCAATCTATCCAATTGAATATCCTAAATTTTAACTGTACAAAAACCCATTTATAATTATAGTTCATATTTACCAATTTATGAGTTCATAACACCTTTATGGTAGTGACAATAAAATAAAGTAAAAATGAAATACAAGATTGTTGTCACACAATCACCTTATTTATCACCCGCAATATATCTAACCACCTATTTAGGAAAAGCATATATCAAATTAGAGTTGTATTAATTATATGTGAGGCAAGGCCTTACATAGTTAGAATTCATCTTTCACTAAATGGGATGCAAGGATGCAAAAATCATGGTTTGGTCTTCACATTCTGCTAATAATAGGGGTTGGAGGGAGGAGTCTCAATCTCTGAGAGCTAGCACTAAATGGACTCCTCCCAACTATGACAGCTCCAAGTTGAATTTTGATGGGGCTTCTAGGGGGAACTCAGGACCTTCAAATGTTGGGTGCATTTTGAGAAATTAGGAAGGTCAAGTGATAGGTTGGCTCTTGAAGTCTCTTCCAATAGAAACAAACAACGAGGCGGTGTTTCAAGCTCTCATTTGTGGTCTATGTTTATGTCTAGAATTGAAACTAACAAATGTTGAGATTGAAGGGGACTCTACTTTGGTAGTGAATGCAGTGAGGCCCAAGAAAGTTTTAAATTGGAAGTTATAGGCAGTTTGGATATAGTAATTGAGCTCCTCAGTAGTTTCTCCAACTTTTCCATAAATCATGTATATAGAGAAGGTAATTTGGAGGTTGAGAAGCTTGCTAATGAGAGGGCGATGTGTGAATCAAAGGAGCATAGATTCAAATAGATGCACGTCCCCAACAAGTCTTCAATCAGTGGCAATAATTGCAGCGACACCTTCAGAATTTTCTCGTAGGAAAGCTCATTTGAAATAAAGGAGCGCCCAATCGGTGAAATAAAAGCACTTTAGGTCAATTCATGCATAGTAAATGTTGTGTAGGGAAAAGGACAACCACCTGCCTATTTAACGATGGGCAGTGATGTCTTGGCATCAGTTTTCTTGGGGCACAATGGATATGTCGATCAGATGGATATGTCACAAACCTCAGATTCCAATTAGTTTTTTATGGTAGAGAGTGGACTAGCTATGGGAGCCATTAAATTGTTGTTGGGTCAGGAATTCATGCGAGCAAAAGACCGATATAGGGTCAACTCTAATATATCATCAAGGTTCATTGCAGCACTATTGGACTTAAATGTGTCGAAGGGAGTGGGAGTAACAATGGCCAGACTATTGGTAAAGCCAAATTATCTAGGGTGGCGTTGAAAATGTGACTGTGGGGGTGCGGCTCGGAGTTGTGGTGTCACGTCCAAGTGACCTTCATAGGCTTCTCATTCCAAGTGAAGTGGTTAACCAACTTCCATTCTTACAGTAGGACCTCAAGGGTGCGACATTGGTGCAACACAGACTTCGGACAATGCACGGGTTTAAGTTCCTCGAGAACTATCTGTTGTTGGAACCGGTGCGAGATTGGTTGTGGATTGGAGAATTTTTTTACTATGTTCATGCACACATTGGCAGTTAAGGAAGGGATACATGTATGTCCCAAATTTTGCAACGTCCGAGACTAGTCCGAGTATGGCTGTGAATTTTTTTGTAAATGATGCGCAAACTAGGCTTAGTAAGATTATAATTGCACTCTGTAATTTTGGAGAGGCAATACAAAGTAATGTAATGCTCTAGCTCTGCATGGATTTTCAAGCTCTATAATCGAATGAGAAGACTATGTGCTTCTATTAGTGATGCCCTCGGAACGTAAAATGTAAGACTCTTTCTGATTTATACAATTATCTACTTATGCATCGAAAAAAATATTAGTATTGATTTTATTATTATTCAACTTTTTAAAGAGTACTCTTGCAATCAATTTTGTTTTTACTTGTTTTTGATATAGGAAAAAACAGATTTTGAAAGGATCACAAACCCTTTAACAAAAAAGAGCAAGGCTGCAGAAAAAACAGCAAGCAGCCAGCGAAAAAGACCAGCTCCAAAACAAAACCAATTAAGATTTACATTTAACATTTTTCTTGTGGGAGCGAAAAGTCATGTCGAAAGATGACCGAGAGGATTTATCTTTTTTTTCCTTAACTATGATCCAGCCATCTTCCACTTGCGCCCCCTTACCGTGCCACGCCAGCTCGCAACTCTCGAAGATGAAAGCCAGCAACCAAAGTATTAGGATTTACATCTTGATTCCTTAGCACAAATAAAGACTTTTTCTGAAGAGCCACCAGAAAGGGAAGTCGAAGCACATTCCCCTAAAATGGCAGTCGTTCACTCAATAGGGGTTACCTTAGCGACCCCGCCATTTGAGACGACTGGAGGGAGCGTCCCAAGACCCAATGATTTAGAAGCAGCCACCTCACGAACATTAGGGGTATTCACAAGATGTTCAATATCAATAACCCCACCAGAAGTGACATCCAAAGGGGATTCCTCACGAACAAGTGATTCTGAGGCAATCACCTCAGAAAAGCTCCTCTGTTGATCAACATTCTTCTCAACTGTATAATGCTTTTGAGAGGCACCTCTCCACCAAGAAGTTGAAGCATTTTTCTCGAAACCATATTGTGCAGCAACGTGACCTGTTTTAAAACATCTTCTACATCGGAATGGAATCCCTTCATAGTCCAAGGATTGTAACCAAGAACCCTTTGAAGTTTTAATTAAAATTTCAGCATGCAGCCCTTTTGAAACATCCATTTCAACCAAAATTCGAGCAAAGGTAGAGTGAAGTATGTTAGAAGTAGCAGCATCAACTAACAAGAAATTACCTAGGGCATCACCCACTTTCTCCAAAAGGGGGTCAAACCATAAGTGGAGGGGAAGGTAAGGCAGTCGTACCCAAATCGGGATCTTGCTAAAAGTTTCAAAAGCAGGGTTGAAATCAACATGCCAAGGCTTAATCATCAACAGAAATTTATTCTCCCAGCTAAAAAAATTGTCACAGAATAGTGTATCTGTCTTGGGCATTGTCAAACTTAGCCACAAAAAAACCCTTAGCCATGGGGAAAATAAAAATTTTACCAAAGATTAGAGGTTGCCATTCCTTGGAAATCCAAGAATGCAGCTGAGGGAGATTGGGCCAAAAGCCCTTGAATCAACAGATCACTCTAGTCACGGAGAGCTCAGAAACGTTCTCCGCTATTTCCTCTTCTGTCTCCGCTTTTAGATCCACTGTAACAGCATTGGAGATTGGGACAAACCCTCCAGTCGTAGCCCTCCCATTCTGAAGCCGCACAGAAGAACTAGCCATAGCCTTATGGTCGCCACCCCTACAACAACCACCGCCGGGCCCCGAACCAAAGTGTCGCTGTAAAAGCTCCATCGCCAGCATTTTAGGAGCCAATCCCTTCGTGCAGGCGCAGGACGAGGTGAAGAGTAGACTGCTTCTGTATGTTGTAATCGGCTAGGGTTCGCTCGTCATCGAGCTACAACCCAACGAAGATGATGTGTTGTTGAGCGGGGGGAATGCCCACCTTGTCTTGGATTTTCGCCTTCACATTGTCATTGGAGACGGAGCTCTCCACTTCCAAAGTGATGGTCTTGCCAGTTAGGGTTTTCACGAATATTTGCATGAAGTCGGAGCTCTCCTTCTCTATAGTGATGATTTTTAAGCCTAGTTTCATGTTATTTTTTGTTTTTACTTATTCTATAGTATCCATGATCCCTAAATCAAGGAGAAAAAGTAACCATAAAGAAATCATACTTCATAAATAGGATATGCACTTCAATAATTTCATATTTTTATAATTAAATTCTATATAAAAAATATTTTTATTTATTTTTAAATGAAATAAAAAATATAGTTCTTCCAAACATAATATACTACTTAATAATTAACTTCTACTTTATAATTTTGTAATACAAATATTTGAAAAATTACTAATATTTCTAATTAATTTTGTATTTCTAATAGTTTATTTTCCTTTACATGATTGTCAATTATTTAAAATAATAATATTCTTATAATGTGATATTACAGTTATAACTTTATATTTTAAATTTTAATATTAATTTCATATTTTTTATTTTTCTAAAGTTTTATTATTTATAATTAATAATTTCTTACCTTTAAAAATTAAAATTATATTACTATTTAATAATTTCTCATAATTTAATATTAAAATTATATTAATATTCTTCCTATATATTTAAAATTTATTAATATTATTTTTTATATCTTCAATCAACAATCAAGATATAATATTTTATAATTATAATAATTATTTCTTTATTATCATTTTATAATATTTTTTAAATTACTTTTATAAAATAATATTTTAATTTATTATAAAAATAATTTAAATCTTATTAATTAAAAAAAAAAAAATACTAATAAAATTTGGAGATAGAGTAATTATTCTTAAATCTAGGAGAAAAAACTAGAGAAAAAATTATAATAATTATTATAATTATTAATTGATTAATTTTTAAATTTTGTATTATAATTATTTTATTTCTTTATAATATTGAATACAAATATTTCTAATTAACTTCTAATTTTTAATGTTTATTAACTTATTTTTTATATAACTTATATCTAAATAATTATTTATTATAATTTATTAGTAAACAATTACTTTTTAGTAGTATTTTATTATAATATTATTTTCACATGATAATTCTAATATTTTTTAAATCTATTGTAATACTTTATTACAAATTAACTCATTATATCTTATCATTATCATATTATAATGTCAGTATCTAATCTTTCTAATTTTATTACATTTTTATTAATATTCTCCACACAATTTTATTGATTTCAGTAAATAAATTGTTAAAAAAATTAAAAATTAAAAATTAAATAAAAGCTCATTTTCTCTTTGGTAGGATTTGATGGTGTAATATTTTTATAAGGTTAAAAAACATATAATATGTCAAGGAATTTAAAAATAATAATATAGAATTCATATTTATATTTAAAATATATAAAACTAAGATGTATTTAAAAATATCTATATTAAAGGTTAATTTATTTATTTTTTAATTAATAATAATTTTATTTGAAGAGTTATTTTTATTTGGGAGCTGTTTTTAATATAAATATTCTAAATATATATGTTTAAGATATGAATCTTAAGTTATTTTATTTATTGAATAGTTATTTTCTTCTTACAACCTATTTTAATTCGTCAAAATCCAAAATCAATCAAACAAATTATAAAGGTTTTTGAAAAAAAATCATTTGCTCATCAATATTTTACAAATATTTATTCTAATAAACAAACTCAACTTCAATTGTGTCAATCATAGTTGTGTCTTGTATGAATCAAGCTTGGAGTCAAAGTCAACCCTAACAATTATAATATTCTTAAATCTAATAAAATCATGATACATTCAATTTGCAATAATTTGTTGATCTCAAACTATTATGTAACCTACCTTTAATTGTCGTCATGACTTGTCCATTAACTACTTGCCACTATGTGACTACAATACATATGACTTGCCAGGGTCTATTATTTCAAACTATTACCTAACTTGCCTCTAAATTGATATTCCACAAATAATTTATCAACTAATCAACAAATACAAATACTACAATACTAGATAGGCAAGTACTGATCACTATATAACGCTTGTTTATATATATATATATATAACCCAATCCTCAAAAAAAAAAATTAATTGAATCTAAAAACCATACCAAGGCCGGTAACTTAGCTAAACAGCAATGAGGGGGCAAAAAACTTATTCGCCTTAACAAAGGCTTGTAATAACTTTTGCCATGCAAATCTAAATGGTGAACTTTATAGACAAAGCATATATAAACACAACAAATCAAAAATTACCTAGAGTCGATAAAGTGCAATTCTCAATCTTCAAATGGGATATATTCAGGCATATACAAACCTCATAAATAGAAATCCATTGTCATTAGGAACCTCGAATTTTAACCTGAATCCAATGCCGATTTATCAACCGAGTTCTTCATCTGCCATAACTTCTGCTTTGTTACTTTCAGCAAGGGGCAATATTTTCTTTAACATTTAGAGAAATGGATCAAGCCTTCGACTATGAATTTTTCGTATTTGAATACTGCTGTGGTACCAATAACTCACTGGAATGATCCTCAGAATAGTCAAAAACCCAATTTAAATAATGTAAATATGACAGCAATGAAATGCATAATAATTTTCTTAGAGGAAAGTTAAATAAATAATATAAATTGACTGTTGAAATTCAATCAATCACTAGACCTGATTTACTTTATACCTTCTTACTAGAGATCTGACATCTCCACGAGTGTAAAAGACATGTTTCGATATTTTTTAAAAATTGAATCAGGTCCCAAATACATGTCAAAAAGTGCATGGCATAAAATTGGTGAAGAAATAACTGCACATGTGCTGGTCACAAAATGAAGGATTTATTAGTTTTTCATACAATTCATCCCTCAAAAATTTACTTCTGCAGTTTTTAATTGGCAAATTTACTGCTTTACACTTCAATCCAGCATATACTTGAAGTTTTTGAAGGAAACAAAAGACAAGAATGTAAAGAAGAGCAACATGACAAAAGCAAAGTACATTACAGTAAAGATTCTTATTAACAACAATGATAATATGATCATAAAATCTGAGAAATGAAATGCAGTTGTGGTCTTCAACAAAAAATACTATGTTTCGAAGATGAAAGAGCACCTAACAGTGCCAGCTACAAGAAATTGAAGCACTATCCAATTAACAGGTTCAAGTTTACCACTAACCTTGGCATAAGGTCAAAACATGGGTGCAAAACTTGAACAATATATGATGCAGGAGCATCCTTAGGTGAAACAACAATCTTGCATCAACAAAAAAAATTGGCAAGTTTCAACTGCAAGCATTAGCAGACTTTGTAGAATTGACTGCAAAAGGAGCTGTTCCATAATAATGAGCATTTCTATAGGATTTCATTTTGTAGAAGCCTTTTTAGTTGCTCAAGAAATATGCCTGCAATAGTTCTCCAAATTCTATAGAAAAATGTAGCAACAGCTGCACAGCTGCTAAGGAATTACATTTGCAGAAGCTACACAGCTGCTATGTAAAGATGTTGACAGCAATTGCAAGCAACTGCAGAAATCCAAAGACAGTTGTTTTGTGATGATCTCAACAAAGAATTACCTAGTTTTATTCATTTCCTTCAGCACGGTTGAGCAGAACTTGAACTCTTCAAAAAGGGAGCATAATGAGTATGTCTTGGACAAGGTAATGATGAAATATAAAAGACAAAACAAAGAAAAACCAAATCTGATTGCTTGAAAGGAAAGTTTCACAGTGGTTACACTCCAGAAATGATGAAGGAAGACAAGAAGTAAGCAGGATACAAAAAGTTTACATGAAAGCCAAAGAAACATATTCGACATTGAATGCCACATAAATATGTTGGCTTTTGAAACCATTTTGGGGTGGGTAAGGAAAAAAAAAAAGCAGAAAAAACAGAAACGAAAGGAGGAAAGTAAAAAGCCTGCAGGCAGATAGCTTATCAGAGGGTCATGGGCATGTGTTTTGGTAGTTGTTGGTTGTGTTCTGCAGTTGTAACACTCTATTGTAGAGCTAACAAGTAGTTTTCATGGCTGAAGGAAGGGAATTTTCTAGTTGTGTAAGGAAGAGTTGTATCATCGGTGACGGTAGCGACAAATTTTTAAAAAATAAATAACAGCATGTTATGTACTATTCAGAAACAATCATTTGTTTGTGTCATAATCCTTATTCCACCTATAGCATGCCAGTTTAGCAGCAATAAAAGTCATGTTTTGTGGCATATTCTATGCACTGCCTTGTGTATCATCAGTCAACAATTGCCAGTTACTATTTTCTATTTCTATGGCAGCAATAAGATCAAAGTTTGATGTTATTCCTCAATAATTATTAAAGAATAATTTAAATTGAATGGTTTTGAGGATAACGCTGCAATGATGGGCTGTCATTAATTTGACCCCATATCTTTGTTTGCATCATATGGTATTAGAGTTGGTCTGAATCTGGTATGTGCTTGCATACTCGGCACGCACAAGATTGTAATAAGGATTACATTAACAGGTTTTGAACAGGTTTTGATCGACAAAGCTGTCAACGTGCCTCACCGAAAAGCAGCTGGAAGAGGTATAGTAGGAGCTGACAATATGGCAAGAGGACTGGATAAAGTTGTGGACTGTCTGCAAGTTATGCAAGTGAGGTTGGATTTTGTTGAAGATAGAAGAAGAGAACTTAGACCAAGGTATAATGCGAATGATGAAGAGACAATAGACGATATTGAAGTTGGACCATTACAAGAGCAACTGGTGTTGGATGGAGAGCATAGGCTGATAAGAGCTATTTCAAGAATTAGAAGAGGATAAGTTGAATTGCAAAGAGCTAATTGATTGGCTCGTGGAAATTGAAGAGTACTTTGAGTTTGGAGGTTTATTTCAATTTTCCTTGTCTCAATTATCTTCCTAAAAAAATGATTTGCACATCTACAAGTTTAAATCTAGCATGGTAAACAAAATTTCTGTAATGACCTATTCCTTGCGTAAATTAAAATTTTCCAATACTCACTTTAAACATGTAAGGGTAACCAGTAACAAAGACAATACAATAAAAAATTTCTTTTCTTTATTGATAAATAAGTACAAGTTACAATATATTTCCACATGAATTACATCGTTGCAATTATAAATCAGAGTTCAAAAGTAATACAGTTACATACATAGCTCGTAAGCTTTTGCACAAATAGAAGTAAGAAGGTCCAGGAGTCCGTCCTTTCAAATCTTGGTACATCGGCCGCTTCCTTGTGGAGGAGAAACATCACTCGGGCGCTTTTCCGCCAACCACGGACTTATAATGCGGTCCCCCGCACACCTATCGTTAGATAGATGGCCCTCCCTTCGAAGAAGAGATTGGTAGGGTATCCTTTAACGATTACCAACTGAGCATAGTGTTGTGTCCTACACAACTAGAACCTTGCTATTTCACAATCTCAAACTAGTACTCGGACCACAATGCACTGACAGTGTAGTCTCAACTAACTCACGTCTATGTGGCAGTCGTACGTTTCACTACTTTGGCCAAAGTGTTCTCATTCAGTACTTCGAATGAAGGTCATCTATCATAAACACTACTTAGGGCCGATTTGACTTGGGGCTATCTTACTCTACGCGTAGGCTATGTCCTTCAATGGGTTCAGTTTACCCCAAACTTCCTACCTCAAACAGTCTACTAAGAAATGAGCCATTCAACAAGCGTCTTGTAACCTAACTCTTGATTCCAAAAATCTTTATCCTAGGAGTGAAGCTTGTCAAAGTTAACCTAATAACATAAACTAGGATCATACTTAGTATGACGACATTTCGTTCCTAGAAGATAATATTTACTCTACGTATTCTCCATATACGGAGATCATACAAATTCACAAATTCAAGCAAATGCACATTCAATTCCTTCAAAGCATAATGCATATTAAGCTAAACTATCCTTAAGCCCTTAAAACAATTGATTCCCTTCTTTAAACCCCATTTTCCATAAAACTTCTTTTAATCTATCAATTAAATATATGGACTTGCTCAAACATTTATCCTTATTTGCATTGATATTCCCAATTCTTTTACCCTTCAATTGCAATGAAATCCCTTAAGCATTTATTCTTTATGAACAATATTTAATTGCTAAAAACAATTTGCTTATAATATGCTAAATACAACCAGCAAATTTCAAGAACAAAAGAGAAGAACATTAAAGTAGAAATCACAAATTAAATAACATGCCTGTGATTAAGAGCTTCTCTCCAGCATTGTTTTGGCAGTAGCTTTCAATTGAAGATGGCGGAATGCAAACTATCTCTCTCAAATATAGAGCCTTTTCTCACAGCACTCTCCCTAAACAAAACTTCTATACTGAAATTGCTATTTCACCTCCTCCTACAAGGTATTTTAAGCACAGTCTAATAATTGCAGCTGATACAAACTCTAATTCTCACACTTTGAATAAAATGATGCAATGCAGCATTAACAACTCACAGCAGCAGCTTAGAAACTAACAAGACAATTCTTCAATACGCCAAAGATGAATTGCACAAGAGATATCTTATTGGGATGGCTGGGCAAGTATTTATAAGCCCGAATTAGCAACTGATTCCTCCATTTTGGGCATGTAAAATGACAACCAGGCATAAAACTCAGTCAAACATCACTTGGCAAGTGTTTAAACCCTAAGTCATCTTTCAAAAGAGTGATTCGACCTCCATAGAGCCAGCAATTGAAGAAGTTTTCAACTCAAATCTCCAAAAACGCCACCTACAGGTAACATGTTTTTTGCCAGTCGCCTGAAATTGAATGACTCTCTTGCCGCATTTTATGTAGAAACCCTAGTTTCCCCTTCTTCTGTCTCCGACTGTCTTTCTGAAGCTTTTTTGAAAGTTTTGATGTTTTTGTGATGTTTTTGCAAATTTTGGGTTTTTTGACAATAAATGAAAAGTACGGCTTTTCAAGAAAATAATAATAAATTCTATAAAAATGATTGATCTTCAATATGCGTAGAAATTACAAGCTAGAATGAAGGCGTTGCTTTTATTTGATCAACTGGCAACAATACAATAAGATCTGGAAGCATGCATTAAAGAATAACAATTTTTATTGTGTAAAAACCTGGTAATCAGCTTGCTGGTGATCTGCTACAGAAGGTACGGCTGCTGCAAGATATTGCTTTCTCCTCTCTGCAACAGTCTCAAATGGCTCCCAGTGTCCAAGCGCCAATACAGGTTAAAACTAGCAACCCAGATGGTAGGCGTTTCCTTCAAGAAATAAACACGCCTTTTTGAAAGTACGGCCCAGGTACAGTCAAAGTACGGCCTGCTGTCATCAGCAAATAAGAATTGTACGGCCTCCTATGATGACTCAGAATGATGGAGAATAAGTGCGCCCAGGTAAATAGATGCCTTCTGAAGGATAAAAGTATGCTGAAGCTCTGTAGTGAATTAACTTTGAAGATCAATGATTTCCTCTGTGTGAGAAAACCTCTGTTGGCAATAGATCAAGTGATATTTCACACTCTCTGAATTGCTTTCCGCTGGAGATGGCTCGTTCCCCAAGGAAGTCGAGTTCAAACCCTAAAGTTTGTGCTCAGATCAATTTGATCAGTTCTCAAAATCCAATAATCACCTAATGGCTCAAAACCCAAGGCAAATCCTCTCTTATGCTGAAAAGTGCGATTTCCTTAAGAATAGGGTTTTGATAAAATATTCACATTTTAATATTTTAATATTTCAATAGTCTCCTGCTGAATATTTTAATATAAATCAAATGTCAAACTGGCCCCCTTTAATGATGGCGCACCCCTCAAGGCAAATCACTTAAGTTATAATATAACATTATAACTTTATATTATAAATCATTAAATAATTAATATTTAATCAATACAATTAAATATTAATATTTTCCTCGTTACTCATCTGATTCCGATCCGTCTGATGCTGACGAACTCTGAAGTGATTCGATCCGCCAAAGCCATACTACTAAAAATAGCAATTAAAAAAGCCTCGATTGGGCGAGCGAAAGACCACTGATCAATCTCTGCTAACTGAAGCTGAGCCAAGCTCCGAAGTGACCCTCTATCCAATCAATCAGCCTACGAGGGTCGTGTGATAGGCCAATCCTGTCCTCTGAGAGATGTCACTGAGAAGGGGACATGACATTTTAGGTCAAGGTTTAGCATGTTACAGCACATAAATCTTGTTGGCATTTTCTATTTTCCAGTTTGAAAGCTTCTTCCTCCATATTTGTTGCGCTGAAAACTTCCTCATTTTCACGGGAAAGCTCATGGCTATGTTTTATTGAATTTTTCAAATGTTTGCATTCAAATATTTCTCTTTTAGAAGAGTTCTATGCTTTGCAATATTTCCTTCCAATGGACATGTGATATGTGGTGTTATAGCAAAATTCTCCAAGATGCAGCCATTTCACCCAAGCTGATTGATGCCTTATCACATAGTTTCTCAAATATCCTTCAATCCACTTACGATCTTCGTTTGTCCATCCGTTTGGGGGTGATAGCTAGTGCTGGGGGTCAACTCTGTGTGAGCCAAACAGAAGAGCTCTTGCCAAAACAAGCTGATAAACCTGCTATCCCTGTCAATCGCAAAGTTTCTTGGCAACCCATGGAGTCTAAAGACTTCTCTAAAAAACAGATTTGCAACTTGGGGAGCCTTAAATTCTGAAGTAATGGCATAAAAATGAGCAAATTTAGTGAGCCTATCCACCACAACATAAATATAATCTTTGCCTTGCACCTTCAGAAGTCCTGTGATGAAATCCATCGATAGGCTTTCCCATTTTTTATTTGGGATGGGTGAAGGCTGCAACAAACCAGCTAGTAACACATGCTCTGTTTTATTCTGTTAGCACACCAAACATTCTCTCACATGTCGTAAGATGTCATCTTTCAACCCCTTCCATGCAAAACATTCCCTTGCTTATATGTCTTGTAGAATCTTGAATGTCCAGCAAGACAAGTATCATGGCAAGCTTTTATGATCCTATCCTTGATCTTGGATTGGGGTGCAAGATACACCCGATTCTTGTAGAGGATGAGATCTTCAACCACCTTGTACCAGTCATCAATTACTCTTCCTTCCAAAATATCATTAGCAAATGAATCTCTAGCGTACTCCGCTATAATGCCTACCCTCCAATCAGCAAAAATATTAGTTATGGCACAAAGATAAGGCTTTCTAGAGAGTGCATTCGCTACCACCTTGTTCTTGCCCTTCACATATTCAATATCAAAATCATAGAGTTGAAGTTTGCTTACCCATTTTTGTTGTCTATCATTCAAATCGCGCTGATTGAGGAAGTACTTCAAGCTGTTATGGTCCGTTTTCACCACAAATTTCCCACAAACCAAGTACTGTCTAAATTTTGCAAGGGCGTGCATGATAGCCAACATCTCCTTATCATAGATGGAGAAAGCCTTCTCGGGATTTGTGAGTTTCCTGCTTTGATATGCTATGGAATACTTATTTTGCATCAATACCGCTCCAATACCTTCTCCTAAGGCGTCACTCAAGTATGAAAGGAGATGAGAAATCTGGAATAGCCAAATCCAGACATGAGCTCATTACCTCCTTGAGTTTGTCAAATGTCTGTTGTGCTGTGGGACTCCAAGAGAAAGCTCCTTTCTTAGTCAGATTAGTCAACGGGGCTGCAAGCTGGGAGAAACCTTTCACAAGTCTTTTGTAGTAGCTACAAAGGCCCACAAATCCTCTCAATTGTGTCAGGTTCTTGGGTACAGTCCAATCCCTAATGGCCTTGATCTTCTCTTCATCAACACTAACCCCTTGAGCGCTGACCTTATGGCCCAAGTACAGAATCTTAGTCATCCCAAACTCACATTTAGACATCTTAGCATAAAACGAGTTCTTCTCCAAAATGTCAAGCACCTCCTCTATATGCCTCAAATGATCTTCCCATGTCTTACTATAGATCAAGATGTCATCAAAGAAAACCAACACAAATTTCCTAATTTGAAGAATAAATACCTGGTTGATACAAGATTGGAATGTAGTGGGGGCATCCGTTAGCCCAAATGGTATCACCAAGAACTTGTAATGCCCATGACATTTGAAAGTTGTCTTATGCACATCCTCATCCCTAACTCTAATCTGATGATATCCTTAACATGGATCGAACTTGGAAAAGTATACTGCTCCACGTAGCTCATCTATCAATTCATCGTTCCCGGGAATAGGGTAGCAGTTCTTGATTGTCTTCTTGTTGAGAGCTCTATAATCGATGCACATCCTGAGTGTCCCATCCTTCTTTTCGACCAACACCACCGATGAAGCGAAAGGACTCAAGCTTGGCGTATGTGTCCCATATCCAATAACTCTTTGATGGCCTTCTCAATCTCTTCCTTGTACATCCTCGGATGACAATATGGAGTAGTGATGACCGGTTTGGCTCCTTCTTCAAGCTCTATCACATACTAAAACCCCCTATCCGGCGGCAACCCCGATGGAATCTCGCAAAATACCATGCACTTTATGTTCAGGATAGCCTGAATGTCAATGAGAAAGGTTCTTTCTTCTTTCGGTGGGTTAGTGTCCATGACCAAGCACTCCACTGCTCATGCTACTACACCTCTACAAAAAGATTGTTCCATCCTTTTGGCTGAAACCACCATAGGACCATTCTTGGAGAGGCCCTTGAGAACAACCTCTTTACCATCATGTTTGAATTTCAGCTCCATGGTTTAGTAGTTGGTGGTGTACTCTCCCAAAGAATGAAGTCACTTAACTCCTAAAACCATATTTGCGTCACCGATATCAACAACATAGAAATCATCCCTCATCTTGTGTCCCCCTAAGATTAGCTCCATTTGTTGAATCCGTCTAGTGCAAGAGAGGATGTTTCCTCCAGCAGCTGCCACATCAAACCCTTCAAAGTCTTATGCTCCCAAGCGCAACTTGCCAAATGTCTTTGTGTCAATCAAATTATGAGTAGCTCCGCTATCTATCAACATTGTCACTCTCTAACCTCGAAGGACTTCTTGAACCCGGAGAGAATGGTATCGTGGTGCTCCTGAAAGTGCTGCAAGGGTACCTCCCATGGGACCTCCTTCTACCATGACCTCTTGTTCTACATCATTAATGACCTCCTCATTTCCCCCTTCTTTTGCTTCATCATCAGAACTACTTAAATGTAATAAACTTGACCTCTTCCTCGACATCTATGATGGTCATTCCATTTTTCTTTGCAATGGTAGCACAACCCCTTTCGACGAAGCTCATTCCTTCACATTTCTGACCCATTCGGTCCTAAAGTAACATTCTTAGAGAAAGGATTTCTCAACTAACCTATGGGTGTGCTCTTGGCAATAGGTTTTCTCTTCTTCGTGGAGTCTTCTAGACTCAAGGCCCTCCGGATAGCCTCCTCTAATGTTGCTGGCTCAACGCGCTCACCAAGCCTCACATAGATTCAGATAAGCCTTCAATGAAAAAGAATGTGAACCTTCTGTCTGAAACATCTGGTACCATCACAAGTCTCTGAAATTCTAAAACATAATTATCCATGGTGCCTATCTACTTCAATCTTGTTAACTCCTAAAAGAATTCCTCCGAATCTTTCCTATCAAATCTGTCCATTAGCTTTTGTGTGAAATCAACATGTCTCTACAAGCCCGAATCCTTGGGTCACAATACCATGGTGCCACCACTCATGAGCCAAGCCCTCCAAGTGCAATATGGAAAATTTAATAGCCTCTCCTTCTGTCATGGGGCTGAGAGCAAAATATGTGTTCAATTTCTGAATCCATGAGTGTGCTGTCACCTTCCTTGAGCCATCAAACGTAGGAAGTGAAAGCTTGTTGACCTTGTTTTGCAAATCCTTATTCATCCATTGAGGATGTAGTCTCCCATCACTTCCAAACTCTCTCTTAGCTACGATGAATTTACCAAGAGGAATGGCAGCCTGTTCGTCAACATCTACCCTCATGTAGTCTTGAACAATGGTGTTGAAGCTGAGATGTTCCTCTTCCTCATATGTTGCTTCAACACTAGGCAAGAATGTGGGCTGAGAAAAACTACGAGTTGACTCCTTTGATGTCCTGCTGTGCTCCCCTTTTTTCTGAGTGTTCATGATTCCCTTCCTCATCCGTGTTGGACCCTAATTTGTTGTTACTTGCAGACAGATTCTGCACCATTTGCATCAATGCTTGATTTGTCTTATCTTGTTTCTCCATGGAGGCCCTAAACTCCTTGATTTGATCCTCCATCTTACCACTGTCTCCAATTCCATGACTGGCGTTCTGATTATTTGCTTCCAACTTCTCTCTCTTTCAATGGCCCTCAAATCCCTCTAACTCAGTTGCAGAAGGAATCATTCCCCAGGCTAGCAGGATCATTGCTTTGATACCACTGTAATACACTAGGGCAGAAATTAATGTAGTCATTGAATAAACTAGGGCAGAACTGAAACGGTCACTGCAATATAATATCATTTATAAATATCACCCAGATTAATGTGAAATCAAAACAATGGCAGATACTCAGGAAATATTAAACTTAGGCTCATGACATGCGATCGACTCAGTAGCAATTGAAAATCGAATCAATAATTAGTTCAGCTAGTAAGATAATTATTTCACCAATATACAGATGGGCTGACCACTATTGATTTCACCAGTGAAGCAATTACACTAGCTCGACATTTGAGCTCCACCTTTACAATGGTGTCGCTCAAGCGATACCACTCTAGAATATAGATGAACGGGTCGCTCTTAGCTTTGATGTCGCTCAGTGAATAAGACCGCTTCAACCTCTTGTGTGACCCACACAATGCTATGTTGGTTCACTGTTTCTAGAAGGCGCAATCCTTGACTAAATGTCGTGATATCTACTCGTCGCTTGTGGTATAGACTAATGCAGAATCCAAGATTCACGATGCCTATATGTTGGAACTCTTAGAGGATATGAAGGTCGCCCTAATCAAACCAAGCGAAAGTAAACTCTTTGTCTGTGCCTAGTCAAAGAGCGGCCAGAGCCGGATGGCTATGCCTAGCTACGGCTCCAGTCTGCTCCAATGGTGAAGTATGCCCTTTGTAAGTCTTTCGATCTGCAAGTCAACGGTTATCTCTGTGTAGTGAATGGTGTGAAGGAAAGACTGAAACTTTAGCACGAAATTTCTAGATAGACACTATGTGCTACCTAATCACCCACATGGAAAGCTACGCTCCCACCGATGGATGGTGAAGACCTGAGTCCAAACTTTGTGATGATAGACAAAGCAATCGAACACCTATAAATACTAAACAATCCGCCAACATAAAGCATGTCGGCCAAAACAAGGAAATGAAAATTCAAATTTAAACTTTGCGCCTCAAATGAGGTTGGCCAACACATTATATATTTATTTTATTATTAAATCAATAGTGTTTAAAAACACTTTTCTCCTTCAAAGTCGGTCGGAAGCTTATTTTGAAATTGGGACATTACATTCACAATCAGCTTTACCGGCCACTTCAACCTCTTTGTCATGGGTCAGTACCAATCACATTCTTGGCTTCTTTCCTCAAGCCTTTGCTTCACCAATAACTTACATCTCTCCAAATCTCTTCTCAACTCTGCCATTTCTCAGTCCCATTCTGAATCTTGCTTCTTCATCTGCATCTTTTTATTTTCTTGTCTTCTTGATACCTCACCTAAGGCTTCTCTCCGCTTTCCCTCTTGCCCATTCTTTTGGTACCCAGTTTCTTCACATTAACTTGTCAATCTGCAATACACATCTCTTCAAGAATAAATGAACATAACTAGCTTCTTCATCAAACCCTTTTGAAACTCTAACTTCCTCTTCCCAAACCTTTTAGGCTCTAATACCAAAATGATGGCAGCCTTCTTCCTTGCACTGAGAAATAGCAATACTCTAAAGACAACTTAAGCAAGGGTTACTCAGCTCCAACAAGTCTTATTATGGAATGTTGGTTCAAAACAGTTTGAACGACGCAACTTAGGGTGACCTAAACCCATCACATTCATTCTTATACAAGCATTCAATAAACAAATATTAAAACTGCAATAGAAAGTTCTTTCATTCATTCTAACAACAAACATCGATTACAAGTAACAGAGGTTGGCACGTTTCCCTTCCTCTTCAATACATCAACAACAGACAAATGCACTCGATCAACAACAGAAACATTCATTCTTTATTCTATTAGAAAATGCAAAGCTCCTCAAACAACATCGATGGGAGAAACAAGTTTATTGTATAAAGAAGTTCTGCTGCAAAGTGTGTGGCTACAACTGACAAGAACCACCAACTGCACTGTCATTGGTTTGTTGTCTTTTATACCCTGCCAACCATCCTCTTTACTCTGAACAGCTCGTCCTTCCCATCACACACCCACAGAATTGGCTTCCTTGTGCAAAGCAATGAAACTTGGGGATTATTCCTTCAAGAAGTGATCACCGGTTCTCTTCACCAATATATTTGTCCTTCTGCTGTTTTTTTCCCAACACAACTTGGCCTCTATCTTCTCCAGCATAAACTCTTCTTTAGCAAAACATTTCCTTTCACCTGGAAAAAGCAAACCCGTCCCGCTCTGCTTTTCTTTCCAGAACCGTTTCAATGCTTACTTCCTCTTCTTGATCCGTTGTAACCATCGGTACCTTTCCTTCTGAGAAAATGAGAGCAATAACATGGTTTAACATTTTTTCTCCATGGCGGATTGACACCTGTCCAAAGCCAAGCAAAGGAAAGAATTTGCTCTGATATAACAGCTCCACAACATAAAAACAAAAACCAAAATTTGAAAAAAAAAACAAAATTTCCACGATGCCCCTGGATCAGTGAGGCATTGTTCCATAGCAATAATTATTGCTGTAGAAATTCATTTTGTAGCAGTCTTTCTATTGCTGCAGAAAGACACCTGTAATAGTTCTATAACCACTACAGAAAAACGTACCAACAATTGCATAGCTGCAAAGATATGGACACGGTACTTTTGTGGTGATCTGAACAAAGAACTACTCAAAGGCAAACAACCCAGTTTTATTTATTTCCTTCAGTTTGGTCGAGCGAAACTCAACTCTTCAAAAGGGGAACAATGAGGATGTCATGCACAAAGTAATGATAATATAGGAAAGTTGAAACAAAGAAACACAAAACCCACTGTCAGACTGTGCTTGAAAGGAGAATTTCACAGAAGTCACACTCTAGAAATGATGAAGACAAGAATTTAGCTGGATACAAAAAGTTTACATTGAAGCCAAATGGTCAGATATCCAACATTGAACATCCATCAGTAAATTAGTTTTCGGGATCATTTAGGGATGGTGTAGAAACCCTAGTTTCCCCTGTCTTTTGAATCTGACTGTCTTTTTGTTTGTTTTGATGTATTTTGGTTTTTTTGACTGTTTTTGAGTTTTTTGCATGAATAATAAAGAATGCGATTTGCAAGAATTGAATAATAAATTCAATATATAAATGCTATAATATCAATATTGATGGAAATACAAGATCTAACGCTGGTAATTCATTTATTGCTCAACTAGACTCAGTACAATAGAGATCTGATAACATGCAACAAAGGAAACAATATTTTTTTAATGAAAGAACCTGGTATTAGCAGCAAGCTGGAAATGAACCAGATCTGGTACGGCTGCAATAAACTTGCTCTTCTCCCTCTGTCTCACAAGCTCAAATGATCCCAAGTACCCTAGCGCCCAATTTGGTGAAGACTGCAAGCCAGAAAGATAGGCGTTTTGACCAAGATCAAGAACACGCCTTTTTAATGATAGTACGGCCAGGTACAGCAGTAGTACGGCCTGAACACAGCAGCAGCTATTAAATAAAAAGTACGGCTCTCACTAGAATCTCCAGATCCAAAAGAAATAGGCGCCTCAACGGTATAAACCCTGCTAGAAGGATTGCTAACCAAAAACCTTGAATATTTCTTGTCAGTGATGCTCTGTAACTTCTTCTGAATGAAGAAATCTCTTGCCTGGCAATAAATTGGATGATATTTCACAACCTCTGAATTGCTTTCACTGGAGATGGCTCGTTCCCCAATGCTCTGAGACTGAAACCCTTGCCTTCCGTGCTCTGGATGAAACTTGATCAATTTTCAATAACTCAATAACATAATGGCTCGATTTTCAATGAAAATGCCTTATACTCTTGAAAAAGTGCGAATTCCTTAAAAATAGGGATCATTAAAATAATTCGACTTCTTCATTAAATTTTTCAATAGTTTTTAAATCACATTTTAATTATAAAATATAATTAAAATGGCCCCCTTCCATGATGGGCGACCCCCTTCAGCCAAAATCACTTAAGTTATAATATTTTAAAAATATTATAACTTTATAATATAAGCTCCAATGATTAATATTTAATTAAATCAATTAAATATTAATATCTCTCTCAATATATACCCGATGCACGAACCGTTTGAAGCTGACGATAAATGAAGTGATTCTGCACGTGATCAATCCATACTGCTATAAATAGCAAGGGTCCCTCGCTGAGTGCCAAATACTGCTAAAAATAGCAACTCAGGCTAAAAATGTCTGAATGAGCCCGAACGAAAGCCAACTGGTAAAATACTGACAACTGAAGCCAAGCCAAGCTCCATCAAGACCCTCTATCCATTCTATCAGCCTACGAGGGTCGCATAATAGGCTAATCCTATGCTCTAAGAGATGTCAACTATAAGGGGACATGACAGATGGGTAGCGTAGGGAAAAGGAGGGGAAAAAAATGAGCTGAGAGTAATCGCTTGGAGGCAATAACATCTAGTTTTCTCACTGAAAAAAAGGCATTCTGTAGCTGTAGAAGGGAGAGTTTTATTATCAATAGTGATTGGTTTTGCAGAGAACAGTGACATGTAATGTTTGGTTCAGGAAGAATATTTCATTTGTGTTGTTTTATTCAGTCCAATCGTAGCATGTCAGTTTCGCAACAATAAAAACTGTGTTTTCTAGCACATTCTGTGTACTGCATTATGTAGCATCAGTTACTACCATTTTTCTTACAGCAGCAATAAGATCAGAGTTTTGTGTTATTCCCCAATGATTTATGCAAGAATAATGTGGGTTGAATGGTTTCAACAATATGGTATGGCCTGTTATTAATTTGAACCCCTATTCTTGCCTACAAAAATATATAAGGTAGATGGAAAACCAATCTCCTTGTGGGTTTCTGCAAGGAGAGTTAATACAACAAATTGGTGTCTTGCTTGTTCACAACCTCACAACCATTTTTACCTTTTTCAAACAATGTTTTTTAAATATTAAAGAAGGCAATCAGAGACACCTCCTTTGATAGTGAAATCAAGAAAAGACTCATCCCTAGTAAGTAATAAGGAAATCATTGTCAGATTTCAAGGAGACTGACCATCAACACATCAACCCTTTCAGCATCTAAACTTGAGGCCCTTCTAGCAGAAAACCTAAAGCCATTAGTTGGTAACATTGATTCCGAAATCAAAGACTCCAAAACATTCGTTGACTTCATGAAAGAACAAAAGCTCCAAGAAAAAGGATAAATCATAAGTTTTGACATTGTGTCACTATTTACCAAAATTCCACTAGATGATGGACTTGAAATCATTAGTTCACAATCATACAATATTGTGGTTCCTTAAATTTGTCACAATCAAAAAATACTGAGTTAGAAAATGTGGATCATTAATCATTTTTATTTGAAGTATAAAAAAATGTCCATGAACCACCATGAAATATTTGCTGGTAAAAAGATTTAACCTTCTTTTAATATGTAGAGTTGAAACCACTACTACCAATGAAAAAAATACCTTGAATTGATTGAAATAATTAAGGAATCATCAGGCCTCCACACCTGCAATAAGAAATGTTAGGTGTAGAATTTTCGAACTGAAAACTATCGTCATTTATTGTTCATCAAATGTAATTCAGGGAATTTCCCAGGCATGGGTGTTTTAGAAATCACATAGGCAAGAAAGGATTTGCTTTAGAATTATTTAGGATTGTAAAAAGACCAGAGTCAACTGATTGATGATAGAATTTAATCATACAAGAGAGTGGGCTTGGTAGATAAGATAGTAGTTGATAATTCTAAGACATCTTATTAATTTATTTCATAAACTTAAAAATACAAGCATAAATGCATATTCAAATTCTTCCTCAATATGGCCATTTTTATGGTTAAAGCATGAAATGTAGTAAGAAGTTTTGGGCATTCACATAACGTACAACTAACATTTTGTTAAAAAAATAAAAAATTATTGACCCATGTAGAAAAAGATACGGCAAACAAAATATTCAGATTGAGAAGTAATGAGAAATTTACATTTGTGAGGAGAGGGCAATATATACAAGAATAATCAGTTTGAAAGAGGAAACCAACCAACCACAAAGCTAACCACCCTATGATAAAAATAATGTGAGATTATTATTGTTAACATAATTATACACTGATGTAATATTACAATTATTTACAATTATTATATATGTATTATAATATTCCAATGTAATGTCCCCTTCTAGCTAGGCATCAGTTGTTAGTGGGATTAGCCTATCAGTTGACCCTCGTAGGATAATGGGATTAGATAGAGGGTCCTTTGAGGCAGATACTTGGTTAGATGTTGGCAGTATTCTTCTCCAAAGCTTTGTTAAGTTCAGGTTTGGCCTTTGCAGAGGATTTGGGGGCTCAGTTTGCATACTTACTATTTATAGTAAGTCATCCAGCCAATGTTACTATTTATAGCCGGGCACCTGAACATGTTGTAATTGCAGTGTCGATCCCAAGTGTTCAGTTGGTTTGAAGAAATAAGGTGTATTGCACAAGTTATCACGTTTAATTATTATTAAAGGTGACTTTAATAATAGTTAATATCATAAGTTTATAAAATAACGTTATATTTGCACTTTATGTCTAATGGGTCATGGAGACATTAAAAAGGGGGCCATTTTATAATTAATGACTTGGGTGCCAACTTCAAGACAATATTTTAATATGCCTAAAGTACAGACTTTATATTATTTAAATGATTAAAAAGGCAAATTAGGGATCAACCTCCATGAGAAGAGTATATAATGAGCCAAAGAGAAAATCGATTCATCTCTTGTGCATTCGATAATTTCACTTTATGACTTTCTTTGGCATTGGAGAAGAGAAACCAAGGGTTTCTGCATTTCCAGAGCTTTCTGGCATTGGAGAACGTTCATTCTTCATTGTTCCTGCTTTCTGACGTTGTGCAACTTCAGCTGAAGTTAGCCTATGAGAGTTGGTTTCATTCAGAGGCCAATATTGTGCAGATTGGAAGAGTTTTCATCAAGGGTTTTAGGCAGATTTTAATTGTGGAAGGCGAATATCATAAGAGCTGCATTCTATAATCATTGACACATATTTACAGGCCGTACAACCTGCTAACTCTCAACCGTACCAGCATCAAACCCTAGGCATGTGAACTTCAAGCATGAAAAGCCTTGCGTTTTTGTGCCATTTCTTCTCCATCATGGGTGGCTACATCAATAAAGGGGTTGTGTAGAGTTTCTGAGGTGGGAAAGGTTATCATAGCAGCAGATCGATCTTATATCAGATTTATCCAGTTGCTGCCAGCAATCTAGAATAATGTATATATATGTTCTTCAATCATCGGGTATGCCTTTGCTATGTAATAGACAAATAAAGATTATCTATTGAAAATAAAGTTCATTTGCAGCAGTAGTTTTCTTTCAGTAGTTGCATATTTCTTCTTAGTTCTTTTTATGCTTGGCATCATTTTCAAAAATGCAAAAATAAAAAGCAAATAACCTTCAAAAACACAAAAAAAGTATAAAACCCAAAACAAATCAAACACAAGTTCAGAATTCTTCATCAGAAATACAAAGTTTCAGTTTGGGGAGAACTTAGGGTTCTTACAGTGGTATCAAAGCTTTAATCCTACCAGCCTAGAGGGTTAGAGTGTCTTATGCAGCCACCAAAGATTGGTCCACACAGGTATTACCCTTGCAAAAGGGCAGAAAAACAAGAAAATCAAATTGCAAACACGCAGCAGGAAATAATGGGTGACACAAGAGGTGGTAGTCCACCGAGAAATGAAGGTAATAATGAAGAAAGAGAGGCAAGAGAAATTATGAGAGGTCTTGCAGCAGAGTAGCAACATGTAGCAGATTTCTTGCAGCAACTCACCACAGCTATACAGCAGATGAACACTTCTAGAAGACACAATCATGAACAGGGAGACAATGGAAGTGTTGTTGGAACTCCGAGGGCACAACAAGCATCCACTCTTACCACAGATAGGCCTACACGTCCTACCTTTTTGAAGAATGTACCAGAAGAAGCAAATGCTAAAAAAGAGGGAGATGATTTATTTGCAAATGTCATGACAACTCACGATATATGGGATTTGCTAACAACACAGGTTAAGGAGCATATGAACTTTGACCAATTCATGAGTCAGAGGAGAGAGCATTATAAATTAAGGCAAGACAAGAGACCAAGGAACCAGAACAGGGACCTAAAACATGCTACAAGCAAGCTCACACTTCCAACATTTGATGGTAGCGGGAAGGTCACAGCACGAGCTTGGGTCCATAAATTAGATACCTTCTTGACTCTTCGGCCTATGGTGGAGGAGGATGCAATCAAGTATGCAACTTTGCACTTGGATTGGGTAGCTCACGATTGGTGGCACCATGGGATGGTCACTCTGCAACATAACCTCATCACCTCTTACCAGGAGTTCACGGACAGGTGCTCAACTCAAACAAGTGGGGAGTTTGGAGGTATATATTGGTGAATTCCATAAGTTATTAGTTATGGTTCCCAACATATCCAAAAGAAGATTAGTCATTTTATTTATTGAAGGCCTATTGGAACCATTGAGAGGAAGGGTAAAAGCTTTTATCCCCAGTCACTCCAAGAAGCAATGAAGAAGGCTAGAAGCATGGACCTTGCCGCCCCACAAAGTAAGTTCTCATCCAAAGCATCTTCTTCATCCAAGGACAACAAGTCATTCTCTAAAAAGACAGAAAAATCAGATTCAAAAAAGAAATCAGCATCTCCACTGGACCAAGAAACACTCAATGATTTGCGTAAAAAGAAGTTGTGTTTCTATTGCAAGGGAACCTATGATGCAAATCATGATTGTCCTTTGGGGCCTAAGCGCAAGGCCAACCGAATAATGTGGGCATTCTATGAGGATTCTAAATCTGATAAATCAGACCAGCAAACTGATCGAGAAGAGTCAGGGGCAAAAAAGTCTGAAAATGAGGTTGAAAAGGAGGCTAGAAAGGAGGAGGAAGTATGAAGAGCTTGAGGGAAGCCGTCTCTCTCTCTAGCATACAACGTGAGGGATCCTTCAGGATGTGTTAAGAATAAGTTTGCAAGCCTCCTTAGCTGCAATTTCTTGTTCAATGCATGTTAGAAGGGAGTTTTGTTTCAGAGATTTGAGTAATAAAATCATGAGCCTCTTTGTAATGTCCCCTTCTCAAACCTGATTGTTCAGGTGACCGTTGGCTTTTAAGTTTAGAACCCGAAGGCTAGTCCGAGGAAGAGTTAAATTAGGGTTTCTCTAATTTTAGAGTCATTGCTTTCGAGATGATGGATTCAATGGGCGGTTTCTTTGCGGGTTTTGAGAGAGCCAGCGGTGGTATGTTCATCTCGGCGGTGAGCACTTTTGGAATTTACTATTTTTAGTAAATTCTATTTTAGCGACTTTCGAGATGTGTTATTTCAGTTGACTCACAGCCAGTTGATGAGTTGTTTTGCTTTCCGGTTGCAGCTTGAGGGCCTTGTCAAAAGGATAAAGTTAAGTCATTTAATTAAAAAGTCACGTTTTAATTATTATAATTGAGCGTTGACCCTTAGCTAGCAATAATGTTGTTTTAAAAAAGGGGGTCTTTGAGGGTGGCGCCCTCATTAAAAGATTATTTTAATATTTCCCAAAGTCAAAGGAATGTTATGAGGGGCGTAATTATCAAAGTTGATATTCATTTAAAATATCATTTCTTAAGACTTGAAGAGAAAGTGCGCCCATCCTTGAGGAGAGTGGATTTTGACCTAAAAACGGATTTTAGGGTTTCGTGAAGTCAAACGAAGCTTATAAAAAGAAAGTCTTGTGCATCATTTGATCATCTTTGGAAATTATACTGTTATGCTGCCGGATTGGCTCTGGGATTGCTTCGAGGAATGAAGGCCTCCTAGCATTGGGCATCACTTCGTGTTTGAAAGACAACATCTAGTGGTGAATTTCAGTCTACTTGTGAGTGCATCTTAGTTTATTCATTTGTGTTCAATTTTGCATTGTAAAATCTGTTTTTGGGCATTTTTAGTGTTGCAGCTTTAGCTTCATTTCATACAGCAGATTGCATGTTTTACTCATAGCTTGTAAAAGACAAAAAATATCGTTATGGGTATCATTCATATCTCTTTGTTAGACCTAGGCACCTCATTGTCCAAACTTGTGGATTTTTTAGTGAATGCATCAATTTTTAAAGAGAGGTCGATTTTCTCAGCTAGGCCGTACCATGTACTTGCATTGAAAATCGTGCATTATTCATTAAAGACATTTTGAGTCTGTTTTAAGTGGTTAGTTTGAGCGCCATCTTGTTAGGATTGTTGTGCAACAGTAATCTTGTCAATTGAGCAAGTTTCTGGAAAGTTGTGAGCATTTGATTAGGACCATGGACTGCTGTTAATTCTTTTAATAAGCAGATTTGTAACAGGAAACAGAAACAGCATCTTGATCCTTGAAACATCTCAATTGTGGCACTCATTTCTAAGATAAAAGTAATTCTCTATGATGCAATATTGATCCATTGATGTCACAATGATGTTGGCAGGCGTAGACCTCTTATTCTTGTAATCTGTCAGTAGTACTGGCAGTCCCTTTTATTATTGCTCAAATCTGGTTGTGTTCTCATTTTTTTTCAAAGTCATTGTAATAGTGATAGCTCCGCCCTATGGTCGCTACTATCCCATTCTGGGTTAGAAAGCACATTCTGGGTGTCGAGAGTTTTCAGCTTTCAGCATTTTCTTTCAAGCAATAGGTTCTGTAATCACTCCGTCATATGGTCGCCCCTCACTCCGCATTGGATTGGGTAGCACATACTTGACGTCGAGTTTCTTTCTGTTTTTAGAGTAGAGGATCCTCTGACCAATGCTCACCATCATCGGTGCCATTCTGGTTAGAGTTGCTTTCTTGCACGTTTTGGTTTTCTCATCTAACATACTTGGGTGCCTTTGCTTGAGAATTGTAAAATTGAAAAGCGAAAAACTGGCTCGGCATATTTGATCTCTCACTAGCATACAACGGGAAGGCTCCTTCAGGATGCGTGGGGTCTTAACTGGTCAAAAGGTCATTACCTTACTTGATATAGGTGCCACGCATAACTTTATTGATGCTAGGTTGGTTGAGAAGCGTGGAATTCGTAGTAAGGAATTTGAAGGTATAAGAGTGAAGGTTGTTGATGGCTACACTCTTAAGTGTGATAGGATGATTTCAGACCTCCCTATGCGCTTAAATGATTTTGATTTTAAGGAAGATTTCTATGTAGTAAATATGGGAGATACAAATATGGTTCTACCGTTCTAGGCAAGAGATGGCTACATGACATAGGAGAGTTTACCCTTAACCTTCGAGAGATGGAAATGAGATTCAAGGTGGATGGGAAGACTCGCTGAAAGCCATCAGAGACAGTAGTTTCAGGATGATATCTTACAGAAGGATGGAAAGACTCGTGCACCATGACATGGTTGAGTGGTGGGCAGGCGAAGGTGTATGTTGATACCATAATACGGGAGGAAGGAGTAAAGCGGTTTATCATCCACGATAACCTCTAAAGGTATTTAATGGCATTCCACCAAGTAGACCTCCGATAGAGGATTGCGCACATCATCGAGTTAGGAAGGAGGTGCCAAATGAAATATCTAGAACCAATTTTTTTTAATTTTTCAATTACAACAAGCAGAGCAATACACAATCGTTAGGGTTAGCACTTAAACCAAACGATGCGGAATTCAACTCTAACCAAGAATGTACACCAAGATCCCGAGTTGGGCAAGGTGTGAACATATGGTCAAAGGATCTCAATGCAATGCTGATAAGGAACCCTAACCAAGAATGCGCCGGATGACGACGAGCATATGGTCAGAGGGTCTTAATGAAATGCTGATACAAGGAACTCTAACCAAGAATGCGCCAGATGACGGCGAGCATATGGTCAGAGGGTCTTAATACAATGCTGCTACAAAGAACTCTAACCAAGAATGTGTCCAAGATGGACGAACATATGGTTAGAGGATCTCTACCACTACAAGTGCTGAAAGCAAACTCAACACCAAGTATGTGCTACCCAATCCAGAATGGAAATGAGGCGACCATATGGTTGAGATATAAAGAAATACAAATGCAACGAGAATGTAAAGTAGAAGGCAAGCCAGCCTCTTGCACGGTGAGAAATACAAATAAATGAAAAGAGGTAGAAGTTAGAATCTTTACGACAATACTCTTGTCACGACTTACAATTTGATAAGTACCGAAATACGAAGATTAGAAGCTTTCCAATGCTGCAACTGTGAATATGACCTCCATAAAGCTTAATAGGCCTTCCGAACACCCACCCTTCAACAATAAGCAAATTACTCAAATCTGTTATGACAGACCAGCAGCTTAATATGCAAAACCAGCACCCCTTAGACTCACTAAAATGCACTTTTCTCACTCATTACTAACTCTATTGACTTGAAATCAAATGCATAGCACCCTTAAGAAGAAGGCGACCAAGCTTGGACCACAAAACCTCACCAAAACCTTAACCCTTTTTTTTTGACACAAATCCCAAGAACATCAAATGGTACGACCCTGCAAGAGGGGCGATTTTCTTCTATTAAATTCAAAGCTTCATCAAAAAATCAGAGACTTGTCAAATAGGGGTGCCCTTACCAAAGAAACACATTGGGTCAATACCCAGAAGAAGATTAATTTTATTTTCAAATCTGCAATTGAAACTCACTTACAGCCAAGATAATCAGCAACTCTAGAAAATTACTAATATGCAAGAAACAACACTATAAATGCAAACCCAAGCTACAATGCAAACCTCACTACAAAATCCTCAGAATAACAAGCAAACTTCTCCACTAGATGCTATCTCTCAAGCACGAAGTTGAGCCAAGCTAGGAGGCATTCATTTCTCGAAGCAATCCCAACACCATTCCGACAGCATAACAATACTTCAGACATAAGATGAGAAATGAAGAGCAACTGCCTCCTTATATAGACTTGAGAAGGCTTTCCAAAAACTTCTAGAAGATGCGCCCTAAAAGCACATGAAGACAACTTTAATTTATTTCCCCTTCCTCTAGTATAGGCGTCCAAGTCAAGGAGAATTAATTCTTTTTTTTTTTTAATAAAATAAAACTCTTCATCAAAGTTGGCGTCCCTCTTAAGCATCTCATAATTTTAGCCTGGGAATTATTTAAATTATCTCCTGATGAGATAATCACCCTTGAAGTCCCCCTTTTAAAACAACTTAAAGTTGCAATACTAAGCCAAGGGGTTATAATATTAAAATATAACATTATAATATGAAAATAACTTATCTCTCCATAAAAAATGCACCAAAATGCCAAAAACATCAATACCAACTAAACCGCTAGAATGAGAGAATCAACTGAACTGAAACCAACCTGTCCACTGCCAAAAATAGAATTTACTAAAAATAGTAAATTCTAAGAGTTACCCGGATCGAAAAGCATGTGCCACCATTGCGAAGCTTTCTGAAAACCCATAAAGAATCCGCAATCCAAAATCCCAAACTCCAGGATGTAGCCGTCATAAGTTACTAAAAATAGTAAGTCTGGAAAGGTTGCCCGACGCAGTTGCAAGTCATACCTCTGTGAAGCTTTCTAAAAACCCAGAAGGAATCTAGAATCCAAACACCCAAACTCCAACAAGCAAAACCCTGAATCTTCAAAAGAACCCACCAAA